>JAEDXX010000251.1:0-115342 GCA_021725515.1 Epicauta chinensis
AGTTGTCACAATTTGAGAAGAACACACCAATAAAGTTGCGCAGAATGTGAAAATAGGTGCAGACGAGACTACTTTCGAATTTAAGGGAAGGAAAGTCTAGACAGTGGCGTCCATTATTCTGTTTTGTGACTTCCGTCTGAAGTGTTCGTTTAGTTTGCGTTTTTCCTACATTTGGGGGTCTGCTTTTCTTCTCCAAGAGAAAGCAGACCGTAGAGCCAAAAAAATATTATAGTCCCCAAAGACGAATAATACCCCCCCATTACGGACTGAAAATGATAAGCCACTGGTAAAATTTCACGGACAGATTTGTATGACTCAACATGTTCTTCTCAAACTGTGACAACTCTACCTGAATTTAATAAAATTTGTCGATTTTACATGCATGATGATGGGGGGAGAAAATGTAGGAGGCATGTAAGGGTAGATTGGGTTTTCCCAGTTTATGAATTGTTGTAAACATTTGGTAGATAATAACAGAATACCTTAGAAAGTTCGTTATTTTTATGGTTCAACTCAGGTATACAGATTTTTAAAAATAGTTACCTACAATTATTCATCAGTTTGTACGTAAAACACATAAGGTAGAATCTTTGAACAAATTTCGAATTATTTGAAATTTTTGACATCCGTCGAAAAAATTACTAAATTTTCATACCAACCCGCTCATAAAAACCCCTAGAACCGGTTGAACTCGGGATCAATTGATCCTGGTTCACATTCACTTAAATCGGTTTGGTGAAATTGGATTAAAAATGAACCGGATCAAAATTTGAGTCTGGTTCAGTTGATCCAATATTTGATCCATGTTGGTGAAATCGACCGTTAGTTTCATCATCAGTTATAATGGAATCAAGAAAATCGCATCATTTTCACTACTTTTAATAACGTGTTTACTAGGGGTGTGCGAATTATTCGAATTTTTCGAATTATTCGATAAGTTGACGAATTATTCGAAAATTTTCGAATTATTCGATAAGTTGACGAATTATTCGAAAATTTCAAATTATGCGAAATTTCGAATTATGCGAAATTTCGAATTATTCGTGAATTTTCAAATAAAAAATTCACGAATTATTCGAAAAATTCACGAATTATTGGAATATTTCGAATTATTCGAAAAATTCTCGATTTATTCGAAAAATTCAGGAATTATTCGAATATTTCGAACTATTCGAATTTTCGAATTATTCGATTCAAACTTCGAATCGAATAGTACTATTCGATTCGATTCGATTCGAACGCTATTCGCACACCCCTAGTGTTTACAATACTCTGCACGAGCGATTTCTTGGTCTTCATTTGACTGATGTGGTACAAAACGTGCACATACCTTTCTTTTATCCAAATTTTCAGTTAATATTTTCCAAAGTGAAAGTAGTTGAATTTAGCTCTTAGCCAACATTCTTACAGTCATATTACCATCGATAGCAATGATTTCACGGACTCTTGTAACCAGTTCAGCGCGATTTGCAGATTCTGGGCTTCCAGGCCTTGGATCGTCATTTAAATCTTCACGACCATTTTTAAATATTGTAAGCCACGTATAAACTTGTGTACGGGACATACAGTCATCATCATAAACTTCTTTTAACATTTCGAACGTTTGAGCAAATTTTTTTCCTAGCTTAAAACAAAATTTAATATTTGCTCTTAGTTCCATTGTATTTTTGTGACATAAGCACCATACACACTCTTATTAGAATGAATGTAGTTTTGACACCTGTTATCTAATTGTCATAAATTTAATTGCAAAAGATTCTCTCTCTAAAGCTGATATTTTCAATATGTGGTGACACGTGCGGTATAATTTAAATTGAAAGTTCGGTTGTTTATCTAACGTACTGTGTATATCTGTAATTGAAATGTTAAAAATTATTGTAGTCTTCCTAAGTTAACTTAATATTAATTCAACTGATAGTTACAGAAATAAAAAAAATAAATAAAAAAAATTACGTTTCTAGAACACTAAATCGTGCATAAACAGAGTTACATACGTTATTGTCGGATACTACTCGAGTAAAACCAACTTGAGGAAATACGGTTTTTTCTTCAATTCTATTGATTCAAGATTTGAACGCGTATCTGTAAAAAAAGTTTCTTCTTTAATAATTTCTTATTGAATGATTTATTTTGTTAATACTCTGATCATAATTTTGATAATTTTATTAATACTCTGATCAGAATTTTAATAATAATTTCTTATTTTTCACTTTTCTTTAAATTAAACATATGGGAGTAAATATACAAATTTCCTTTACAATGGTATTGCACTAGAAGGTGTCAATATAATATAAAGAGTGTTTTATAGAGGCATAGAACTTTGAAATGGAATAAAACAAAGATGACTTCTTTAAATTGACATGAAATTTACTTTATTCGTAAGATAATCTTCTGGCATTATAATTTAAATATGACTTCTGGCATATGACTGCCACGGCTGGCTCGGACGTAATCTAATCTGGAGGTCCAATTTTCGATGACTGTTTCCAACATTTGTGGTCGTATATCGGCAATAACGCGGTGAATGTTGTCCTCCAAGTGGTCAATCGTTTCGGTCCTATTGGCGTAGACTAGCGACTTCACATATCCCCGTAGAAAATTGTCTAGCGGTGTTAAATCGCACGATCTTGGAGACCAATTCACGGGTTCGAAACGTGAAACTATGCGGTTACCAAACGTTTCCTTCAATAAATCACTTGTGGCCCGAGCTGTGTGACATGTTGCGCCGTCTTGTTGAAACCACAGCTCCTGCACATCATGGTTGTTCAATTGATGAACGAAAAAGTCAGTAATCATGGCTCTATAGCGGTCGCCAATGACTGTAACGTTCTGACCAGCATCGTTTTTAAAGAAGTAATGATTCCACCAGCCCATAAAGCATACCAAACAGTCAGTTTTTCTGGATGTAACGGTGTCTCAACATACACTTGAGGATTACCATCACTCCTAATACGGCAGTTTTGTTTATTGACGAATCCAAACAAAAGTGAGCTTCATCGCTAAACAAAATTCGCTTATGAAAATCAGGATCAACGGCAATCTTGTTTTGGGCCCATTCACCGAATCTTCGCCTTGCTAGGTGATCCTGGGGCTTCAATTCTTGCAGGAGTTGGATTTTGTAAGCACGCAAACCAAGATCTTGCCACAAAATCTTCCATAAAGTGGATGGACACATATCCAATTCCTGTGCACGATAGCGGATAGACTGATTCGGGTCTTCCTCTACAGCAGCAATGACTTCTTCTATACGCACTGTACGACGTCTTTGTGGATGCGTATTATTATTTAGAGTAAACGTGGTGCGAAAACATTCCATAGTTAATCGAACTAATTGCTCTGATGGGCGATTATGTAGACCGTAAAATGGACGTAGTGCGCGATACGTATTTCGAACAGAACCATGATTTTCAAAATAAATTGCACAATTTGGAAGCGTTGTTTAGGCGTCAGTCTATTCATGTTGAAATGCCAAACCAAACTAAACATAAATCATGTGACAGCTGACAAAATGGCCGCCAGTTAAAAAAGTGTTGCCAACTTAATGTTTCATACCTCTATAAAAACACCCTTTATTCGACTCGAAATTGTAGGAAGAAAGTTTTATAGCGGTGTATCCATAAAATTTATTATTTGATAAACAGGCTTCAAAAGATTGATCGTCATAGAATCAATGGTGGATTATTTGACCAGAGAATTTTTAATAATTAGAAAATATTTAGTATCTGTCGGTTCATTAATTAGCACACTCTTAATGAAGGTATTAAAACACTCAATTTAATTGATAATTAGAATTTTTCAAATAAATATAATAAATATAATAAATTATGCTCATATCTATGTTAATTCCAAAAGTTTAGTAATTTTTGTAATATTTGGCTTTGAATGAAGTTTGTTCTCCTTTTTTATGTCATTTACATCACTTTGTACTTGGTCTATTTGAGCAATTATTTGTTCCTCTTTAACCCATTTGCTGCTGAGCCTACATTATATAAAACTATTCTCATTCCCATTTATATTTTGAGTGGTATCGTTTACCAAAGTTCTGTTATGTGTTGGTAAAAGACATAACAGAATATATCAAATTATCATAAATAATCATTTACATGCATAAAATTAAAGCCGAGTATAGTCGTCGTTGGCTATAGGACGAAAAGAGGACTGTGTTGTAAAATATTGAAAGTCGGACGAGTATACTCGTCTTGGCAATGTATAACACCCCGTCAAAGACGAGTATACCCGTCCATGGCAGCGAATGTGTTAAGATGATGCTTGTTTTTCTTCTTATCTTCGTCAGGTGTAAAAGCACTACAAATATTAATTTTCACTTTAAAAGAAAATTTTGCATTGCTTTTATTCTAATTTACAGATACTTTTATTTAAAGAAACAAATAATGGGAATTTTGGTTTTGTGAAAAAATATTTATTTATTTGTCTACATTAATGTTGTCGCCTTCAAAACAGTCCCCATTCGATATTATGCACTTGTGCCAGTGCTTCTTCCAATCGTAGAAACACTTCTCAAACTCGATTTTTGGGATAGCCTTTAGCTCTTTCAGCGTTGCGCTTTTAATGATATGTTGCTTGTAAAACGACGGCCCTTTAAGGTTCTCTTTATTTTTGGAAATAGGAAAAAGTCACACGGACCCATGTCTGGCGAATATGGAGGCTGGGGCAGCATTACAGTATTGTTTTTAGCCAAGAATTGACGAACTAGCAACGAAGTTTGAGCAGGTGCATTATCGTGATGCAAAAGCCACGAATTGTTTTTCCACAAATCCGAGCGTTTTTTCGGATTGCTTCACGTAAACGGCGTTGAAATTGTAGGTAGTACCCCTTATTGACCGTTTGACTTTGCATAACCTTCACGTTCGAACGCACTTGTCGAGCCTTTTTCGGTCTTGGCGAGCCAGGACGCCTCCATTGAGACGATTGAGCCTTAGTTTCAACGTCATATCCGTAAACCCATGTTTCGTCACCTGTTATAACTAAAGTGCGGATTGAAGGTCATTTGTCTAGAATTACACCGCTCGAAATGCACCATTGGCGTAGTTTAATTTTGATGCATGTATTTACATAAATCTATAAGAAAAGACACGTAGAACAAATCAACAAAAATGTGTTCAAAATTTAAAGTTTTTTATTATTTATTTTTGTCAAAAATTGTTGTTTTTTTAAATTTTCTATGGCGGAAACATGAGTTTCTTGCTTCTGACGTGTCGTCTTTTAAAGAATGAGAGAGAGCGACCAGAAATTCATCGAAATACGGTATAACTAGGCACCTGTTTTTTCGCCGTAATGTCGCTACGTTACGGTAGCAGTTCAACTGGTTCACTGCTTCTCTACGTGCGGAGTAGTTCGGACCTTATTTGTAGAGAAAAACGTTTCACAACAAAAGATAGATTATGCAAGCAAACTGCTTTTGCCAATACGCTCTGGACGAATTTGTCAGGAGACTAGAATTTGACTTGCTCCATCTTGGAGCAGATATCCGCCCTTTAGTTATAACACGTTTTAGTAATTCTGCATCGTCGTTGACTTCATTTAGTGACTCCTGAGCAACTTCCATTCGCCGCTGTTTTTGTTCAAAATTCAACAATTTTGGAACAAATTTTGCTGTCACGCGTTTCATACCCAAAAAATTCGAAAAAATTTCATGGCATGAGCCAATCGATATGCCAACATCATCAGCGACTTCTCTGATTATGATTCGGCGATCATTTCTAACCATTGCTTTCACTTTTTCCACGTTTTCATCGGTTGCTGATGCGCTGGGACGTCCGGGGCGTTCATCATCTTCAACGTGTTCACGGCCATCTTGGAAACGCTTATACCACTCGTAAACTCTTGTTTTACTCATAACAGCCTCATCATAGGCCTTTTTTAACATTTCACACGCTTTGTTATACTTTATTTCATTTTTTACGCCAAGTTTGATATGAATTCTTTGATCCACTTCTTTTAAGAAACGAAAATCGCCGAGCTCTTAAAAACACGTCTAACCTTAGCGGCTGCCACAGACAAAGTAAGCAATGAATGCTGCTGCAAATTTCATCATACTTCAGAGGCATATATGCCAACATATTAAAAAAATATGATAATTGGACTCTCCAAACCCGCGAAATTTTGAAATTCCCGTTATTTTTTGAACACACTTCGTATATCAATTTAGGAAAATAAGGTTTAAATATAATAAGTATGATGAACTTATATTAAATTTATAGAAACGAATCTTAATTCGCTTAATGCTCAGAAACCGAATTTTTTCAACTTTATCTTCTGAATCATCACTATCCTTATGTAAAGTTCTGAACTCCGGTGAAGATGTTAATAGCTGTATTCCATGTGTTATTGAAGATGGTGTACCGTGGCGTGGCAATGAAAGCAATGAATCTTGACTCGAAGTGGTTGTAGCAAACAGGATATCATTTTTATTGGTTTTGTTTTTATACGAATCTGCAGGATCTTTCACATCTTCCTTGGCAGGTTCATCATCGTTTGGTACAATCGTAGTTACCTTAATAGATAAAAGAAATTTGTTTAATAATCCATCCACTAAAATATAACAGTAAAAAAGGAATTTTCATTATGATACATACTGGGTTTAAAACAGGGGTGGCCAACCTTTTTCATGAACGCTGCGGGCGCAACAACATGAAATGACGTCATATATGGATGTTTATTGTTACAGTTATTTTAGTTCTTTTTATTCTCAATTATTCTTTCTTAACATTGTTTTCATTTCATTTTTGTCAATTTTAATTTTGATTCTTTTCGATTTTATTTTATAGGTTAAAATAATAGTAATATTTATAATAAGATTTTTATTGAAGGACATTTATTACATAATACAGGATGGTGCAAAACTGTCTCCCTATTTTTAAAGCTTAATAAAACAAATACTACTCAAAATACAAATATTTTATTTTAGTGATTTATTAGTTCAACTAAAACAGTTTCACTTTATTTGGTTTTAAATATAATATCTTTCAAGTGCTGTCCACTATTACTGCTGCACTGTTGCAAGCGATTTCTGAAGTTTCGCATTACTCTTATTAACATTTCTTGCCGTATTTGGTTAATTTCCAGACGGATTGCTGCCTTCAGTTGCATTATGTTCCTTGGACGATGTTTAAAGACTTGAGATTTGAGATATCCCCACAGAAAGAAGTCGCAGGGCGTCAAGTCCGGCGAGCGCGCTGGCCATGGAATGTCGCCTCGCAAGGAAATCAAGCGCCTGGGAAACATTTCTCTTACAATTTGCATTGATGCTCGAGATGTGTCGGCTGTCGCCCCATTCTGTTGAAACCAAGCATTATGCACTTTACTTTCTGCAAGGGACGGGCCAAAATTTTTTTGAATCATCGCTATCTAGCGTTTTGAATTTACGGTAACAGTCCGAGTTCCTTCTTCAAAAAAATAAGGTCCGATAATCCCCACTTCTGACACGGCGCACCACACTGTGACGTTATCACTATGCAGAGGCTCCTCGTGCAACTCTCCTGGATTTTCAACACACCAGTACCGAAAGTTTTGCTTGGTAACACCGCCAATCAAGTAAAAATGTGCCTCGTCGCTAAAAAAAATTGCCTCGTGAGGTAAGTTTTGAAGCATGTTTTCACAGGCAGCGACTCGATTGTTCTTATCACTTTGTGATAATTCCTGTACAACAACCATTTTGTATGTAATTCTTCGTACACTGCGGCTTGAGAGGCGAAGAGCTGCCGCATGTCTGCGTTCAGAACGTCTAGGCGACCGTAACACTGAGCGCCTGACTATCTCGATGTTTTCCGGTGTCCGCGCTGTCCGTGGACGCCCATCTCCTTTCTTGTAACAGATCCAGTTTCTCTGAAGTTGTTGACCCGCAAAACAATTGATTTTCGATCAGGGACTGGTTTATTTCGAGGAATTTCATATTTGATACGGAACGCTCGTTGTGCGGCGATGACGGACTCATTTTCGTGAATGTACATTTCCACGGCAAAAGCGCGCTGTTCGTTAGTCCCCATGGTGTACAGATTAAAACACTTTGAGGTTAAAACTGTTTGCCTTGGCGCTAGTAAATACGTTATCCTCACCTTTCTGCGACGTTGCCTGCCCTTATACGGCCATATTGAAAAAAGGGAGATAGTTTTGCCCCACCCTGTAGGTGCATGAAAAATTATTGTTTGTTAATGAGAAGGTTGTGACTGTATTTCTTGACACAATTTTTCAAAATCAGGAATATAGTTTGACACTGCTACAGTTAAACTGTGATTAAAATTTTCATCCGTAGGACGCAATCTAAACTTATTTTTATTAAACTGCATTGAAGAAAATGTGGCTTCATTCAAGTAAGTCGATCCAAAAAAAAGATCTTACCTTCATTGCACAATTTTTTAATATTGGATATTTACTTGTTTCAGCGAATTTCTAAAATTGTTTGTCCATATTTATGGCTTTTAAAGCGACGTCGTTTTGTAATTCCACAATTCCTAATTCTAAATTTTCCAAGTTTGTTGTGTAAAATCGTTTTATTTCTGAACTTAACTTAGTAATCTCAATGTTAAGCGTTATTCACATCTACTTAACGTAACATAACTTAACATAAAAAAACATGGAAAACGCCGTCTGTTAAGTAGACCGTTCACATCTATCTGTAAGTTAATGTTTGATCATGCGCCTTGCCAATATTAAACTATGTAAATTCTAACTTCAAACCTATGCTCACTACGCACATGTTGAATAGTCTTTATTTGTGTTTTATCTCTATTATATATTATATTTTACCGTTATTGTTCATTTGTCAATAACGATGGACAATTTATCTGCAGAAGAGACTTTAGTTATATATTCGATGTATGTAATGCAAGTTGCGTCGAGTTTGTGTGCGAAGTTGCATGCTAAATCGTTGTAGAAAAAAAGACGTCGACGACGGTTAGTAACTGGAAGCATGTTTTCATAAAAAATACCTAATAATAAAGAAAAATAAAGAAATAAAAAAAAGTAGATGGTGGGTTAGACCGAACTATCGAAACCGGCAACAGCAGGGCGATTAACCCTTTCACTAGGGCGCCCCCGTCCGCCGAAGTACCGTCCCTGAACGGAAACTCGCGCCGCAAATATGCACGGTGCGCGTGGTTTCTATATATATGTTGTTCTAAGTCTTAAATCGGAACTGTATTCGCTAGATCCAAGTTTGGAAAATTACTTGACCAGCACAAACTGGATGTACCACGGGCTACAGAAATTAATAATTTACTTGTACCATACTTTCCAGTTGGCGATGAGGCTTTTCCATTAAAAGAATACATCATGAGGCCTTATCCAGGCAGGAATTTGACAAACCATCAGAGAATATTTAATTATAGATTGTGTCGGGCTAGGCGTGTGATAGAAAATGCATTTGGTATCTTAGTGTCTCTGTGGAGGCTTTTTCAGGGGCCAATTATTGCGCAACCAGAAATAATGGAAAACTACATTTTGGCCGCAATAGCTTTGCATAATTATTTAAGGATGGATGAAGAGAGCAAGGCAGATGAACAACGTAAATACTGTCCATCCGGCTATGTTGATATTGAAACCAACAACGGAGAGATTCAGTTTGGGGAATGGCGACACCAAACATCTAGTTCGCAGTTCGTTAATGAATTGTCAAGAACGGGCAGTAATAATGTCAGACAATACCTGTTTGAACTGCGAAATTCATTTGCTAATTATTTTGTATCACCGGAAGGAGCATTGCCATGGCAAAATAGATGTCTCAAGCCATAATGTATTTATTAGTGCTGTACAATTTAACCGGTTAGGCCGGCTAAAAAAGTTAGCTAAGTTAATTAGCTGGCTAGCCGGTCAGCTTAACCGGTTAACTGAGTTAGCTAAGTTAATTAGCTGGCTAGCCGGTCAGCTTAACCGGTTAATTGAGTTAGCTAAGTTAATTAGCTAATGGTTAACCGGTTAAACGACTATTTTTTTTAAGCTGTTTAACAATTTCTTTTTATCCGGCAGGTTAAAAAAGTAACATATATGAACAAAAAAATAACAATAGAATGATTTATTAGATTAATTAATATTTTACATTTATTTTTATTTATAAAAAGGGCTTTTAAATTAATTAAAGAATTTTTTTTCAGTTATTTCTCTATTTTGATAAAGAAAAATTAATAAATTTACATTTTTGGGAAGTAAGCGGTTCCGCCGCTTAGAACTTATATTTCCGGCTGTGGAAAAAAAACCCTTTCAGATGGTATACTTGATGCTGCAACAGCTAAAAATCTTCTTGCCAGTCTAGCCAGATGAGGAAACTTATGGCGCAAAATGGGCACAAAATAGGCAAAATAGAAAAAATAGTATAAAAAACTCGTGTCAGAAGTCGTATATTGCACTCGTCCTTTAGAAAACTCGCGGCTCCGCCGCTCGTTTTCTAAACTTGGACTCGTGCAATAATAGGCGACTTCTGACACTTGTTCTTTAATATACTATTTTTTTAATTTCAATTTTTTTCTTGCGATTGTTATTCAATGGATACAGTTAATTAATGAAATAATATTAGAATTTTTTTTGAAATGATGTGATTGGTTAAAACATGGTGTCCTTTTAAAAGGACGGTTGGGCTATATACTACTCTCAAGTGAAAATTAAAATAAAGTGAAAAACTAGAAAAGTATTTTATTTTATTATATAAAAACATAAATAAGTGACTAAATTGTGTGATAATTTAGAAAACAGTCTTTCGGATGTAAGCCGACACCACATTTATGGCAAACAAAATTTGCTTTTTTGTGACATACCGCACATCGTCGCTGACTTCCGTGGTACATAACCATGTGGTCTAATCTGTCGAAGCGAGAAAACTCATGTAAATGTTTAGAAGCTTTTGAAGGACCTCTCTTTGTAGTCTTCTTGTGGGTTTCTAATAAGTTAGTAGATACGACTCTTCTAAATTCTAGTTGATCTAGCTTCCCACTATTGCTTTTGTGTAAACGCCAGGCGTTTTGCAGAGCCATATCTACACAATGTGCAAATAAGGGAAAATACCATTTTTTTACTCTGATTGAAACTATATATTCGCTTAGGTTTTGATCACCACGATCTACACCTCCCATATTTTCGTTATAAGATTTTATCGGTCGGGGTTGATCTATGTAGATGTGTTTTTTTTCTGATAGTGAAAACCTTTTTACTTTATTTACCGGAAAAATTGTGAGAGCATTTGAAGCGACACTCACAACGCTATTGTCGTTCCACTTAGTTACAACAATCTCATTATCGGCCAAAACATACTCAAAAACACCTCGATTTTTTTTCTTTAGTGCAGCTGCTTTGGATAAAGGAGAATGTGGCAAGCGATTTTCTCTTAGGGTACCAGTGGCTTTTATGTTTCTTAGTTTCAATTCTTTGAGTAGCGAAATTGAAGTAAAAAAGTTATCGAAATATAAATGAAAGGAATCATAAGACATTTTTTCTAAAACATCAGCATATTGCAAAACTACATATGCTCCGAGTCCCATATGTTTGTACTTCTCAGGTAGAGTAGTCGAAGATCCTTGGTAGGGGTCGAAATAAACAATATAACCTAAACGCAAGGCACCAATCCAGAATTTGTAACCCCACCGGATTGGTTTACCTCTGATAAATTGTTTCCCACTGTGACGACCAAAATAAGGAATCATAGATTCGTCTATGCTGTGGTTTTCTTCAGCGGGGGCAAACTCAAAAAACTTGTTGTTTAGCATATCAAATAATGGTCTCATTTTTGAATATTTATCTGCTTTGTTTAGATTAGTATTATCATTGCAATGTAAATTACTCATAATATATTGAAAACTATCGCGCGATATAGCTTCACTTACCAGTTTATTATTGGTATCATCCCTATTTTGCCAAAGCATTTGTTTTCGTGGTACAGGCATATAGCCACTCAAAAGAAGAACTCCAATTAAACACAGTAGTTCGTCTGCGGCAATGTCTCCTGCACGATTTTTTGCTGGGCAAATGTATTTGAAAAATTGAGTTTCTGATTTATTACTTCTTTGTCAAAAAACAATTGAAACGTAGCAGCAGGTGATAGATTGTTGCTTACAGATGATACAATTTTCCAGTTAGAAAAATTAGTTTGTTGTAAATCATTAAATTTATACTCAAATTTTTTAGAACTTTGGGTCATCGTTCCAAAAATGCTGAGAGACGTTTATCATCGTCACTATTCCAGTCTTCTGAGTGGTTTTCTAAAGCTATTTGCACTTCTACTTCGGCTCTGAGTTGTGCTCCAGGCAAATTTTCTACATCTACAAAGTTTTCATCACCGGAATCTTCGTCAGTGTCGCAGTCCTCATTACAATTTTCTGGTGGAAAAATTGCTATTTCTTCCGGAAAATCAGCTATATCAATTTTTTCTAACTCTTCCAACAACTAAGCAAAAGTTAGCGGTTGTTTCCAATACCTGAAAAATATACAATATATTTGGGTACCTAGTAGTGGATAAACCTACCGTCCTTTTAAAAGGACGCTGGTTTATTTACTATAATTTTGTTAATAATTTGAATAAAAAAGTCAGGTTATGTTACTTATGGCGTTTATGGGTCTATATTGTATCAAAATAAAACAGAATAAAACAGTCGTTGTCATTAAAAACTACGATAGCTTACATTTTGTCACTCATTGTAATTGTCAGTTAAACGGTCCAGTAGAAAAACGTGAATTATACCCTAAACATCAACACCAGGGGCCATCACTTCTAAGAATAAATTGTGTCAATAATGATATGCGAGGAAATTTAGATGGCGCTATAAACAACAACAGAACGCTGTAATAAAGTTTACTTTAGCTGGTTTGAATTCGAAATTAAGGTTGTTGAGAAGAAAATTCGAAACAATAAGAAATTTTTCAAAATTTGACAGTTTATTACTTAGATAATAAGGAATGTCTTGTCAAAATTTGAATTCATTCCTGTTCTTAGTTTTCGAGAAAAAAAATGTTAAAGTTACACTTTTGAGACTAGTTATTACATGGCGTTATATGTACACAACGATAAATACACTGATTTAAACGTTAATATCTAAATAACCAGAATTACCAATTTCACAAAAAACTACCAAGATATTTATCGAAGTCTTAGAAATAACTATGACGAGTTTCAGAAAATTCCTGTTCTTAGTTTTTGAAATATTTAAATTTTTATATTGAAAAACATGACAAAATTTAGTCAATGATATTAAACTTGGCAACGTTGCCGCATGAGAAAAAGTGGGATGAGTGCGCGCTATTCCAATTCAAAATTTACCTTTATAACATTTATAATTGCAACATTCACTTTTTGAAATAAAATTATTAAATTAATTATTAATTAACGTTTTTGGAAAATAAATATATTTAAATAAAAAAAATAAATTTTAACACTTCAAAAGATCACCAAAAAACTCTTCTAACGAATTAAGAATTCGGACATTATCCGTTACACGAACTTTACCATTAGTTTTGGTTGATAATAAAACAATAAGTCCTTGGCGACCATTTTCCAGGAAACTGTCGACTAGATTATTAAAGGTAATTGTTGCTTTTGCAATTTTATTGATCATTCCTCTGGAGATCACATTTTCTAATGGTATTAACGTTTTTGTGATTATTTTAATTTCATTATTTTGTTGTTCTTGCTGTAAGGTGCCAGATAAAGTTTCTTTTTTCTTTTTTAAAGTTTCATCCGTAATTTGAAAATAATCAACAAGTGATTTTAAAATTATCACATCCTGTACAGCATTATGTGCATCATCGTCAGATATCCCCAGTAATTCTTTCGCTAAAAATGTTTGACTGCAGTTACTTTTCCGATTCAACATATGCTTGAATATCGGGAGAGTATCAGTGAAACCTGATATAACTGTGCTGAAAAGATTTATCATATTCGTTTTTTTTATGGTATATAATAAACGAGATTTGTCAAAAGAACAATTATGTGCTACAAGCACACATGGTTTTCCAATAGATTTTAGAAAAACATAAAAATCTTGTAATGCCGATAGAATGGATTTAGATGCTACTTTTGTACCCCGATAGAATAATTCACCATTTATAGTTGTCAAATGATTAACATTAGATGCAGCAACTGCGATTGATTTCGTTGGAGTAATATAAGTTTCAAATAAATTTTCTTTATATTTCGCTGCTATTTGAAGTATTTCGGTCGTAGACGAAAAACTAGCAGTTTCAAGATCAAAAAATACAACATCTTCAGCAATTAACATATTTTCATCTTTATCATTATCGCAATTGTTTATATTTTTATCAATACTACTATCATTCTTATCATTATCGTTGTTATTATTGTTACTATCAATACTATTATTTAAATGCACACTAGATACATCTAAAAGTCCCATAGCTGATTCATAAGTTGTACCCTCTTTATTTTCTTTTTTTTTGCGTAGCATAGTTCTATGCTTTTTCAAAATATTTCGCTTAGATTTGAAAGCTGGTGTAGTAATAATACTTTTGCGCCTATCTGCTAAACGTTGTTTTAATTCAACATATTTTTGTGTATATTTACCAGACGCCAAACGCATGCTCTTCAAAATTTCATTAATATAACTAAATCCTAAGTTTTTATTAGCGACTGTCATTGCAAATCGAAAATCTGACGAAAAACTTAAATTGTAGCAACGTGACTTTGGTGCTTTACTAGCCATCATTGCATTCAAATTTTCATTCAGTTGACTTGAAGTAGAATTGGCAAATTTATCAACATTATTTGCCAGTTGATGAAAAATTTTAATTAACTCATCATACAATGATTTACTAGTAAATCCTCCGTTAATTACTTTATGCTGATAATTTTCTTTATCCTTTAAATATCCACACCATTGTCCACATTTGTCGTGATTGTTGAACGCATGATCGGGAATTTGACGGATTACAAGAGCCATATCTAATTTATTGCCCTTATTTTGAGCAACCGCGTAAGAAAAACACCGTTGCAAATATTCAACAGCATCTTTAGTCAACTCTTTGTGCTCTTTTTGAATACTATACAGTTGTTTTTTAACTCCTTTGTTAGTATGGTTCATATCCGAAAACTTAACGATTGTGTGATCAGCAGCTATTCGTACAGCCGAAATAGTTGAACTATCATCATCGCCAACTAGAACTCCAACTTCGACGCGGGCATTCTCAAGTATACGGCTGTTTATTATTAAATCTCTCGCCAAATCGGCCTCCATCCCTTTTGAACTACCAGAATAATTCAACCGGCAATCATGACTGTCTTTGCTATGACCTAATTCGCAGCGTCGACATTTTCGATTTCTTGTACCAAACTCCAGAACACAGCCACTTAGCGCACCAATCAACGCACCGAAACCATTATTACTATCGTAATTTCGTCCTGAACCTCTCTTACTCCAGCCCATATCATAAGATACCATAATACGAACTCGATCAGTGATATGAGTTTCATGCATAGGTTCTTTAGGATTTGTCAGGAAAGGTGAATCACATGAGGTATCAACAAGTGAGTCAGGTAAAAGAAAATTTTTCTCCAAACCTTCAGGTCTACAAAATAAAACATAAAAGTAAAAATACAGAATGCACATAAATGAATAGTAAACATTTTGATTGTTATATATTTTTTATTTTATATAATTTTTTGTCTTTTACGGATATATAACAAATAACAAGTAAAAAATAATATTAAAAATTAGCAGCCTGGCAGACGTTGTCCTGTCCAAACGTTGGGTTGCCTGCTATTAACGGCTTCACCAAACTTTTTTCATGAAAGAAATAACGGGAGATGATCGCTGGATTGAGATTTTGTGCCTATATGTTCTAATATGTAAAGAAATCTTTAAAAATCAAAAGTTCAGTGACATACACAGTTTCATAAAAATTAGATATACAGTTGCGATCAAAAAATTCTGGATATGATTTTTTTGAAGTTTAAAAATGTTTAATTTGGGCCAAGCATTACTGTTATTATTAACATTTTAAATGTCAAAATGAATGCCCTTTTGAATATAAAATATTAAATGCTGTCCTACACCAACTGGCAATTTAGATGTCGTTGACGTCCGAATTTTTTTATCGCAACTGTATAAAAATATAAACATAAACGTCTCCTTATCAACGGTTACTGTCGTCCATGGATCTGTCGTCACCAAATTTCAAAAACATATATCTGTAAAAAATCATGGGATCAAAGTAAAAATTATATATAACACTTTCCACAAACTATATAACCTAAAAACAGATTTTAATTAAGTAATTAATATTGTATAATAGAATAATACACGATTATCTCGCGATGAAATATTTGGGAACTTACAACATTGCCTGCAAAGTGTCTAGATTCTGTAATGTGAGGTTTCGTTCACGAACAACTGCATCTTTACAGCTTTTTTTCGCAACTTTCTCAATTGCTGCACCTACTTTTGATTCATACTTTTGAAATAAATGATTATTAAAACTTGGCATATTAAGAGAGCTTAAAAGTTTATTCAAATGACTGCATCCCATACCTGCATCATAGGTACCTAAATAAAACATTTAAAAAATAGACATGGGTTATGTATATTTAATATTGTAATTAACTTACCTAACACCACTTGAATATTAGACTCATATAGAGTCTTACCAGTATCACACGTTATTTGTACGTCTGTTGGTACAGTGTTAACAAATAAACAATCATGACAACGAATCTTGAATGTTGATGACATTCCAATACGAGATTCTTCTTCAATAAACTGAAATGATAAAAATGTCCCACATTGACAAACCATATTTTTTTTAGCAATTCGATATCCATTAAACGTCTTCCGAAAAATAATTTTTTTGATTCTTCATCAACGTTATCTTTTATTTTAGGTTTTTTATTTTGAGATTCAACAGATAGATCAGCTTTCCTTTTTTTCAATCTTGTCGATTGACCAAGACGTTTGTAATAGACGGCTTCTGTTACCCATTTATTTTTCCAACGAATTTTTTTTGTTTTTGAAGATGTGTTAGCTTCCATATTCAAGATATTTACGTATTTATTGTTATTGATTTATTTATTTCAAATTTTTTCTTGACAGCTATGATGACAGCAAGTACCACTACACAAAAAATATGTAAACTCTACTAACACTGTGCAACGTTGCCGTACTTTCTACATCATGTTGTACCTTTTTTGAAAATTGTTTTAAAATATTTAAATTGATACAACCTTTTTAGAATATTACAGTATAGAATTAAATCATTAAAGAATATATTTTTCTCGCAAAAAAAATATATTTTCATCAATTTTAATTAAAAAAATTTTGTTTATTTAAAGTTGGCAATAGACACTTCTGCCCATGTATTTAGATAGGACGGAGTCCCCACTCCTGCCTATCCCCACCGCCTTTCTCAACAACCTTAAATAGGATCGAGGCAAAGATAAAGATACCGGGAAATTCAAATTTAAAAATTATTATTTCAACGGCATTTTAATTTAATTTTTTAACAAAGTATATTAACATTAATAAATATTTACAATAAATTAACAAAAAAATAATAACTTTTATTTTTCACTTCTATATAATTGTTTGTTTATATCTTGGATACGCGATATATAACAACCGTCATTTCAACCTAGGGCATAATAAGCGGGCGTAATGATTACGCCCGCCTTTATTATTAATGCTGATGAGTAAAAAATACAACAATCTAAAGAAAATATTTTAATGCTAAATTAATAAAATATTCAAGACATGCAAGAAACTGACCATAAAAGTAGGATTATTAAACAACACGTACCAATTCATGAAAATATGCCATTAGAACTGTCTCACTGGCAGTTTTCACAGAATTTTTATTTCTCCAGTCTTCAAATTTTTGGAGCTCTCTTTCATAAAGCGATCGTGATTTTTTGGGGAGTAACTCCTCCTCAGCTTTTAATGCACGTTCTAATATTGTTTTCGGAATTTCTTTTTCCATCACACACGGGTTTCTATTTTTTGTTATTAAAAAAATAAATGACTTCATCGCCTTAGATACAAAATAACGTACAAATTCAAAGTAGACTTCGTTTTTATAAATACGCATTTTTTCTCAAAAATAATTAATTGTAATTAATTTTCAAGTGAAAAATAAAATCATTTTCAAGTGAAAAATAAAACGTTGTATGAACCTCTGGCATAACTCGATGTTTATAAATCTCGGGCAACTTACAAAACCTCGGGCCGGAGGCCCTCGGAATTGTAAACTGTTGCCCTCGAATATAAACATCGTTATTATGCCCTTGATACATAAATAACTATTTATACAAAGTACAAAAAGTTTGTGCGTTTGTTTCAAATAAATATAGATTATTTAACGCATCTCAAGACGAATAACAAAACCATCTTGAACTTTATAAACAACTTACTAACAATAACGAGGAACTTGCGCTAATTTAAAGAAAATTGAAAGTGTATATTTATGATGGAACATTCAAATAAAAAAACTAATGATTATCCTAATAAATATGATAAACAATATAGCCAAAATGGCACTGAACAACTATTAGGCAAAATAACTTCATTTCAGTCACAAACAGTGAAGTAGACAAAATTTTTCCCTTCACATCGAGGAAAATACAAGAAAATGTTTAACAATGATAGTAATTGATAAAAATAGTTCAAACAATAATGATAATGATAATAATAATAATAAGTAGAAAAATAGTAATAAAAAGTAGAATAATAATAATAATAAACAATGAAAAACAATTAAAATGAAAGCAACATATCAATGAATCCTCCTAGAGCTTGCTCGAGCTATCATTTCGCGGGTGAAGCGCTTGCAGTACCATGGAATACCGATACAACCAACAGCTTCAACAATGCACTTTTTGACTGTACCAAAGTGCGAAATACAGTTAACCCACGCGAAATCAATTTTTTCGCTAAGAATAACAGCAAGGTTCTCCCGAAGCCTCAAATCCTTCAATTTGGTGGGCATTAATTGTTATACAAGTGTTATTCCATGATCAACCGAACCAACTAATTTCTCGAAAGATAGACGGATCTTAAGTTTTCCGCACCAAGGACTTCAATCTACATTCCACGTCTAAAACAACAACGATTAATTAATAAACTGTTTAGTCAAATAACTATTTAATTGTGAAAAGTATTTAGTAAGATATTACTTGAAGAAAATCTGATTTGTCGTTAGTGTTTGAGCACTTACTCACGTACTCTCTTAAAACATCAATGATCTTAAACACTGATTTTTGGACTATCAATACAAAATGTATTTGATGATGGACGGTGATACTAGACGTCTGAAACATGCTACGAATCAAAAATAAAGGCATTGATAGTCCAAAAATCAGTATTTAAATTAAGCAACAATGTCTAAAAACTTTGAACAAACGATCAATGATCTTCAGATAAAATCTCAATATCATTACACTGTTTTCTCGTTTATAAATAAGCAGCGGTCACTTGCCGTTCACTTACTTTGTGGGATTTTGTGGGAAATAATATGAGACGTAATCAGAAGTTCCACATTCCCCACATAATATACATCGGCCTAAAATATAAATTCGTTTAAGATCATCAATATTATTTGTTATGATAACAAATGAAATACTTACTGTTTATTTGCCACATCGCTTAATCAAATTAATAATTAATTAAACACTTGAAACTAAAATATATTAATTAACGAAGAAACAACTAATACTATTAAAAATAGAACGTATATAAACAGACAACAATCGAAACAATAATCAGTAACGAACAATGAAACATCAACCAATTTTGCTGATTTTGCGAGACATTGAGGACCAATTATAAGAGCGTAACTTGAATTTGTTGCGCGCCTTGTGGTGAGCGCTCCTTTAGTCCCAACTATGAAGTAAGATAGTTTGCTAGCGCCATCTAATTTCTCTCACATATAAACATCACGTGATCTTAGCAAAGGCTGTCCATTTATAGTATTTTCAGAGATATTTGGTCTGGTTTCACAATACCTTGTTCACGCTTCATTAGTTTTACAACTTAACCCCCAATAAAGTGGTTAGTAAATGACCGCACGGAGAAAGTTGGTCAGGGGGGTTTACAAAAAAGTTAAAATGGGAATGAAATATCTAGATCTCTCTGGAAATATGAATTCTTTGTGGAATCTTTTAGTAGTTCTAGAAACAGATTTCAAATATTTGAGTACGGTCCCTTATTCTACTTGCAACTACCTGCCTATCATAAATATCAATATCTGTCCTTTGCGGGCCTGGGGCGAGCCAAATATCTCTGAAAATACTATAACTGAAGGGGCCCTGATATAACCAATGATATATACGTAAATAGATTGCTAACGATCGAGTTAAAGTGAAGCCGGGTTAAGCGCAGCCATATTGAATTTCCTTGCTTCGAACCAGCCAAAGTAGTACCGCTAGAAGTCGAGGTTTGCTGACAAAATACAGTCAGCTTTATTTTTGGTTTGCATAAATACAAGTTTAAGACAAATATTTAGTTAAAATAATTAATTATACATTCCATTCAAACAAAAAAACATACTTTCCTGGTTGTTGAAGAATATAAAATTTGGATCCTTCTTAAATGCATAGGATCCCTATCTTTCGTAAGCTTATAAAAGAAAAGAAATTTATTATTCTTATATACAGTGAATAGAAACATTCAACAATAAGCGTTTTAACAAATTAAAATTATTTTCTTATCCAAATTTCACCCAAAATATGCAATTCAAAAAGCTTTTAGGAGTATAAAAATGGTAGTGTCGTCATCTTACGTTTTTTTATTGAAGCATATGCTAGAGAGCGACAGAACTATTGCTTATATTCTCTTATTCTTTTTTTTCCAGGCGCGAGCTTGGAAAAAAAAAGAGATAGACTATACGGACCAAATCAGAAAGAAAAAGAGAAGCCGAACTGTCAAATTTCGTCCTATCCGGCTACATTTCTAAAGCATTGGAGATATGGAAGGTTAGCAATCTATGTACCTTTATATCATTGGCTATAACACACAATTTTAAAATTTAAGGTTAAGATCTGGTGACACAGTGTTGCCACGTCAAAATCTGAAAAGTTACTATACTTTAACTATAGATCGTCTCATATGACATTATACAGTTCAGAAGTTTTTTTTGCTAAAAAAAATTAGCTAACACTACAAACTTTAAGGTTACTAAAATGCAAATGTTGAGAGAAGATAAATCAAATAAAACGAATAAATTTATTAAAATATCAATTACAAAAAAAAGGTACAGTAAATTCACGGATCAAAAGGTAACTAAATTTAGATTGGTACACTTGAATCTAGTGATTTCTCTATTCACATATGAAGAGAATCCCAAGATTATGTACGTTGTTTAACGACAATAGTGATTTATACCGGGTGTTTTTTCTATCTAGGGTCAGCTGCGGATCTCCCATTAGCCGTCAACTAAGAGAAATAAAAGTCCCAAGAAGTGTACACCTGATGATATAAGGACCCAGGACCCCACAAAGTTTCTAGCTAATCGGGAAATATGGAAAATTTAACCCAAGTGTCATATAATTATCCGTACGTCGAAGCAACTACCACCACAACAATGCTCTCGATACATGAAATTCGAATATGTTTCTTTCATTTCTTAATTTCTTTAAACATCGCCAAAAATTTTAATTTAAATTGTGCTTGAAAGGGGAGTTCATTAATCTTTATCGTAAACAATCTTGACATTCCACAGATGTTGCAAACGTATGCAATCAGATGTTAGTATACATTGACGGCACCGCAAGTGATTGTGCAAGATCGTTAAGGCAGTAGAAATGGTTTATTATCACTTATTATTTACTATTATCGAAGACGTATACGGAAAATGTTCAGAAAAAAACTAGTGTTCGGAAAATTAGATTAATTAAAATAGATTCGAAATAATAAGTAACGTAAACAAAAAAATATTAATAACACCTACGATCATAATTCGTTATTCTCATAGAAATAACGATTAATATTACTAATGATGCACATTTAACTATGATAGATGTGTGTAAAAAAAACACGAATCACGGGTCGCTTGATAAGCGTGGACAATTCGGCCCGTGACTTGATTTTGATTGAAGTGTTAGTCGGATTCGATTTAAAACTTAAATAATGCAATTTGAACAAAATGATTGCCTTATTTTCGCATTTAATAAATTACTATCTATTGTATAGATATAATCCCCCCTAATAATGCTAAGCGACTGAATACGTATGCTTGAAAATGCAGATACAGCAATTTTCCCCACTTACTTACTTAGTGATAAAAATTACTCTAAGACAGTTGAACACATTCTTTGTTTATTTGAAGACACTGGTACTGTTCGCACCTTCGAGCAAACATCCAACAAATGACAGCGCCCTGTAATTCATAATAACGAAATCCAACATAGTGTACAGGATGTACTAGTTGCTGCTGAACCCACAACAACGATCCGAAGAATCAGTCGGCGTGTAGACATATCCATTTGGGCGGTACACAAAATATTAATGAAATTACATTCACACCGCCAGTCATTGCAGGTTTTACCAACAGATCGACCAGTGAGAGTGAACTGATGATACGCAATTCAAATTACCATTTGAACATCCTGTTCTCAAATGAATCGACATTCAAAAGTGATTCAACTATGGATAAAAATAGTTGACCAGCAGCACATATTTTCAGTTAATATGTGGGCAGAATTAGTTGCAGTTATTGTTTTCCCTAACAGCCCCTAACTTATTTAGTTTTTTTTTTATAACACAAACTTCGACATCTGTTAAAAAATTAAATTAAAATGCCGTTTGAAATAATAATTTTTAAATTTGAATTTCCCGGTAACTTTATCTTTGCCTCGAACCTATTTAATTTCGGATTCAAACCAGCTAACGTAACAGCGTTCTGTTGTTGTTTATAGCGCCATCTAAATTTCCTCGCATATCATTATTGACACAATTTATTCTTAGAAGTGAGAACCCCCTGGTTATAGTTTGTAACGGCAAGAAAATAAATAAATGGTAACAATTTCAAAACGTAAAACACCAAATGGTAATTGTTTTTTTGTAGGAAACGAAGAAATTCGAAACGCGAAACTTGCGAGCACGTGGAGCGTTGTTATCGCCGTAATCTACACCATTTCGAAGAATACGACCATCCGCATTGTATAAACAATCAAACAATAACAAAAAGTCAAATAATTAACGAATTGAATGTTGTAATATTGAAATTAATTGAAAATAAGGAAAGTGAAATCCCCTCGGATTTTCCACAAGACAAACAAATCTATTTAGTACAGATAGGAAACCATTAATAAAAACGAATAACCAACAAATACAAACAAGCACG
This sequence comes from Epicauta chinensis, assembly GCA_021725515.1. Taxonomy (NCBI): domain Eukaryota; kingdom Metazoa; phylum Arthropoda; class Insecta; order Coleoptera; family Meloidae; genus Epicauta; species Epicauta chinensis. The sequence goes on from JAEDXX010000251.1 coordinate 23,281, forward strand.
CCTAGTACTAGTGGTATAATAATCGTAATAGAAACGAGAGAAATTGTGTAAATCATGGTGGAAATTGTAAGATAATGTTGGAACGATTGCAACGTAACGAAACGTACTCGATTTTCTTTACAACAATACCGAAATCATCGTCAACTTTAGTACACTGAAATTCAATCAAATTCCCCGCTTGGTTTACGTAAATGTACAGTATAACCCAGCGCATCCATCATTTTTATGAGGTATAATACCCTATCATAAATACAGGTGTAGCGAAATCAGTAGACACGTTAAAAAAATGATTTAAAAGAGAGTCGATATATGTCGTCGGCGTGTTGTAAAATCGTCATCAAGAAAATGACTAGGCACATCGTAAAACGGTGAATATTTTGAAGTCTTTTATTGCGTGAAATGTTCAGATATTTTACAACCAAAAAGCTGACACTTTTTCCCGGTGGAGGGGAAGTGCTATTACGTAACCCCCCCCAGGTCTGGCAGATTGGCACTCTCCGTAACTGGGCCGAATCGCCCGAACATCAAAAATGTCGCCCCTTGCAACCCAGCACTTACTATTCCCAGAATTATATCCTCTTTGACCGTAATGCCATCAATATCTTTAATATGTAAAGTTGTGCGGTCCGCCCTATTGATTATCATATTTATATTAGATAATTTATTAACTAATGTTCTGGCACTCTGTATCTTCCCTTTTTCAACTAGAACAGAAGTAACGATCCATTTTTTTTGTACCCCCCGAATGGCATCTCTCTCATCATCCGAAGCTAACTGTCTTTTCATATCTTTTAGTAAGTTTGCGTAAGTCTTGTTTTCTTTACTCCTAATAAGGATGGTATCCATGTTTCCGTCTTTCCTTTTAAATATAATGGTACCTCTATAAGGAGCATCTTGCGGTCTTGTTTTGACTTCTGGTATATGAATATAGGCAATGATCATTTTTTTAGCCAAAGACACCTCCACGATTCTTCTGAATCGGTCAATATCTGTCCCCTCCGGTTTTGGTATGCTAATGTGCTTGTCGCCATAGTCATCTCGGTTTACGACTTTGCGAAGACACTCCAGGAGTTTTAGGTCATCAGTATCGACATCAATTTTATACACATTTTTTGTGCTTTGGATACGATTTCCTTCTTGATTTTTATAGGTGGTCGTCACCGATATTTCATTTATGTTCCCCTCCTGCTACTCTCCTGTTGGTAGTTCAGGAAATCTCTCGCAGAACATTTTGTAGATGCTCGTTTCCATAGATGCTGATTTCTCTGGAACACATATAAGTAAGTTGTTGTCCATACCTTTTATTGTGAGAGGATTTCCCTGTACAACCTTCGTTCTTCTGTACGAGTCTTTCGTCCAATTTGCATCGATCAGTTCACCAATCTCGTGTATATCTTGGAGGTTGACAATTGCCTATTTGCTTAAAACCAGTTCGCTATTGAAAGGCAGATCTGTTTGTGTAGTTGCATCTGCCATTTGTTTTGTTGATGCGGTTTGTGTACCACATTCATTTGTTGCTCCAGGAGTTATTTTTCGGGGTATCTGCTTCATATCTTGTTCCCGGTGTTTAGTTTTAACAGTATCAATAAAGGCCATCAACTCCAAAATTTTTTGGTGCAGTTCCCTCTTGATATTCGGGTTGCACATGGCGATTCCCGCTATTTTGTCTTAGAACATTTTCAATGAATTCTACTAATTACGCGATTTCTCGATTTTCTCCTTCCAGAATTCTTTCATCCTTTTCCTTTTGTCTTAGAACATTTTCAATGAATCGATTTATGATGTACCAATTTTCAACATTCATGAGTATCATCTGTACGATGTTGTCAGGGGTGATGTCCGTACCAACAAGGCCTATCGTATCTTCTCTCTGTTTGGACCAACGATAGCATACAAAAAAAGTATGCTCCGCTGTATCGTCTGCCTCCCCACAGTACAAACATGTGGCCTCCTCTCTTTTTCCAATTTTCAATAGGTACGACGCGAAACATCCGTTGCCAGTCAAGAACTGTGTCAAGTGAAAGTTCACATCCCCCTGTTTGCGACTCAACCAGGGGTTAAGGACAGGCATCAACCTACGTGTCCAGTGGCCACGCGCAGACGACGCCCATTCCCTCTGCCGCCGACTTATGGTTTTTGTCCTTGACAGCTTCCTGCCTTCTTTTTTGTAATATAAAGATTCTTTCAACAAGAGCGATATGTTTTTAAATTGAAATAAAACAACAAATAAAGATATATAAATGGATATTTTTTTATTTTGAAGTATGATCGATGCAATTATGTTTTAAATATGATATCATTCAAATGACCACCTCTGCTTTTCTTGCAAGAGTCAATCCTATGAACCCAATTTTCAACAACTTTGTTCAATAAATTAGGGCTTATGTCAAGAATGGCTCGTTCAATGTTCGATCTAAGAGCCTCAAGAGAGTTGGGTTTGTCCTCGTAGACGATCGATTTCAAATAACCCCACAAGAAATAGTCCAATGGGGTTAGATCGCAGTTTCTTGGATGGAGGCCATTTAATAGGTCCATTTTTCGAAATAATCCATTCACCAAACTTTTCTCGCAGTAGACCGATTGTTTGATGGGCAGTGTGGGACGTAGCCCCGTCTTGCTGGAACCACATGTTTCCTAAATTCATATGGTGAACTGCCTGCCATAAAAAATTTGTGATCATGGCCCTGTACCGCTCACCATTGACGGTTATTGAATTTCTGTTCTCATCTTCGAAAAAGTAGGGCCCAATAATTCCACCATGCCACAAACAACACCAAACCGTCACTTTTTTTATGTAAATGCCTTTCATTTGTGATCTGTGGATTCCTTTCAGCCCAAGATCGACAATTTTGTTTATTGACTGCTCCACAGAGTTCAAAGTGGGCTTCATCCGAAAAAATGATACGCTTCAAAAAAATCTCCGTCATTTTGAAGTTACTCCAGGGCAAAATTAACAAATTCACGACGTTTGTGATGGTCCATGGGTTTCAGTTCTTGTGTCAGAATAATTTTGTAAGGATGTAAACCCAAATCAGCAACACTAGCCTAAACAGCAGCAATATTTTCAGCACTTCGAGCAGATCTTTGCCTTACCGGGACGCGAGCATTGTGCAACGAAAAATTTCTCTCGAAATTATCAATTATTCGACGAATAGCGAGCACACTGGGTCGATTGTGACGTCCATAAATAGGGAGAAGAGCACGATTCGTTGCAATAAAGGAACGGTTATTTTGATAAAATAATTGGACTATTTCCAAACGTTTCCATAATGAAATTGCAAGCTGTACTGAACAAATTTGACAGTAACAGATAATTTTGACATTTCAAATATGGCCGTTCTCAATTTTAAAATATATCACTTCTATTGAAAGACCCGTTACATCGACCGATTCTTCAACAAGATGATGCCATCACTAGATACAGTACGATATCCACAACATATACGCAATGCCATCGTGCGCTGCAGCGATAAAAGCGAATTTTTTATATTGTTTTATCTCGAACACTCTCGTTCACACCGGTAAAGCATAGAGTACAATTGATTTTAAAGATGCAGCGACGCTTTCCTGCCCTTGGTCCACCAAGGTTGGGCATGAGTATTTCCAGCGTCCTCCTTGTATTGCCTTTTCTAAAATTCGATTAACGTGTTTGTTGAAAATCAATTTGTCGTCGATCGTGACACCCAAGTAATCCACATGGGTGTCAGGGATGATATCATGACTATTCAACTCGAAGGCTACGTGACACGGCCGCAGATGTCTATAAAAACCTGTCGCAGTTTCTATCGGCGCACGGTAGCTTCGAAAAGTATTTAAAGAAAATAGGCAAAAGACGCGACGACAAATGCTCAATATGTGAAGACACCAGTGTTGGAGAAGTTATGCACTCATGCTTCTACTGTCTCCGATTGATACAAAAAGTCACTGAAATAGAAACGCTACTGCAAACGAAAATGAAGGAGGACAACGTGATACAATTAATGTTAGAAAGCCATCAAAATTGGGAACTAATACAAGATTACATCACGACAATTATGAAAAAAAGGATAGAAGACGAAAATAGTAAGGAGGAGGTAGTAATTACCATAGACTGATTATAATGTAAAAAATATGAAAACTTGAGATCATGAGAAGAGACAGACAAAGTGTCACCCTGAAGAATGTGTTCAACGGTCCCGGGATGACACTGGAAGAACGCAGGGGTTTTAGTGGGTATGGGGACTCCTTGAGGATCCTCGAGTCCCACACTCCTCCGGGTGGGGACTCGGGCAGAACCATGCCCGCGGGGTGCGTAATAGCATTTCCCCACCATTAAAAAAAAGATGTCTATAAAACACGATTGCTTTTGTTTTCTCAGTCGCTAATGAAAGTCCATTTAATTTCATGCATTGAGATTGTAGCTTGAGGCTGTTATCGCCATCTCGTTTGAGACTCTCCTGGCTATCCGCCGTAACTATAATAACCAAATCGTCTGCGTACGCCAGCCAGGCCACCGACCTTTTTGAAGTGAACCTTCTTTAGGCGCGCTTGGGTGTAAATATTTTTCAATGTATTTTCCCTATGTAACGAAAAATGAGACGCGGAGAGGGGAAACACTTCCCCTATAACAGAAGAGTGGGGGCGTTACCAATAGCGTCGCTTATACTGTCAGTTCTGCCAACTGCGTAAAATAAACACTAGGGTCTAAAGTTGGTACGAAACTAAAATTTCAAGGCTTACGGCGATGATTTTTGAATTTATAAATTAACTAGCAGAGCCGGCAGACTTCGTCTCGCCCGTTCGTTGGTTTATATTCATAAAATTAACAATATCGAAATGTTTGAACAATAACGTCAAAGAAAGTGAGGTTAGAATCACTGTTGTTAACTTTTTAAAATGAAAATTTATAAATTAATTAATGGCGTTAAATTATACAGTTGCGATCAAAAAATTTCGAACATCAAGGACATCTAATTGTCACTTGGTGTAGTGTCACGAAGATTCATCTCTTTATCATACAGAACCTTTAATTAGTTTAAGTATGTAGGTCGATGCAATTACAACACTATTGCAATTTACAAATATACAGTATCAGCATTTCACAATAAGTTGGTCAGTATTAGTGGAACACAAGTGTTCCACTAATCGATTATATAAGGAGTTCCCCAAGACATGATCGGGGATTTAGTGAGTTAGTACGAGACGTCGTATAGTGTTGTAAGTGTGTTTACCATGATGATACTCATTGTGATATTGTAAGTCCTTTTATTATATAAATATACCAAAGTAGAAGATCTGCAAGTTATATTTCGTCACACCCTATCAACCCCCAATTGATATATAAAATAATCAAGCTCTAACAAAAAGGGGCGTGACATATGGTGGAGGCGCCGTTCTTTTTATTAAATTTCATCTTAATAATTAATTAATTAATCTCGGTTCGAATCGAATTAATACAACATAGATCATACTTAGCTATTCTGTTTTATTTTCGATAATTATTATTTATTGCATTTTATTAGTTGCTTACTATTCAAATTTAAACAATTCAACATTAATTATAGTTAATTCTAAATAAGTAAATAAAACAAAATAACTTAAATCGTAAGCAAATTAGTATGATCACTGGCTTGCAGAATATAACTTCAGGTGTGTAGATGTCTCATGAGTACAATTTGAGAAATCGAGGCTATCAAAATTTTCGTGTACGAATCAAAAGCGCTGATTTGAACAGCACAACTCAACCAAGCATATTAGGCACAAACCAGGAAGTAAACGGTGAGACATCTACACAACCAGAGTCAACGATAGTCAGGGAAGACGGGTACAAATAAGACCCTGAAAATCACACCTTGCGTCGAACTAATTTACTAAGTCCTCAGCCACCTAGGAATAACACCATAAATATGTCAGTGTCTGCTGCAACAATTCGCGCAGCTAACGAGGCTGAAGTCGGTGAGCCATTAGTACCAAAATATAAGCCTCCCCCAACCTTCAACCCATATTTAGATAATATCGTCGTATTTCTTAGAGATTTCGAAAAGACTGCGGACTATAATAGATGGACCGATAAACATAAAATAAGACTGTTCCAATCATATCTGAGAGGCTCAGCACGCGAATGGTACGAAGATTATAAATCTAACGCAGAAAATTTAGGGAAAACGTGGAAACAAATAACGGAAGACTTCCTAAACGAACACGATCAGGAAGAAGCGATTGAACAACTACGCGATAAGTTAGACGCGAAACGACAAAGAGAAAACGAGAGCCCCATGGAATATTTTAACGACATAATTTCCCTTTGCAAGTTAACCGATAAGACAATGTCAACAGCGGATATAAGGCGAATTTTAAAAAGAGGGTTAAATTCAGAATGCTACAAATTATTCGTATTATTCGGGAAGGGAGACGAAGATCTAAATGGGTTGAAGGGCTTAATGAAAAAGTTCGAGAAAATCACCATAGATGAAACTGCTCGCCGACAAAACGCGGACAAACCCTTATTAATCCTTAGAGAAAATAAGATGAAGGGGCGTTATTACAGGGAAACGCACCCGAAAACATTTGAAGAACATGTCGGGAACAATTATTATCAATATCCGATAGGGAACCAACAAGGATTAAGGGGAAAGTTAAAAAATTAAGTCAAGTTCACAGGAAATAAATGTCATCATCGATAAATTAAATTATTAATTGCAAAAAAAAATAATAATAACGCAACAATACAAAATATAAACAAAATAAAATAATGATTACATCACATCATTTAGCAATTAAAAATAAAGTAGGACATAATTTATCGATGATGACAGCAACAATAAATTAATACAAAATAATAACGCAAGGGCAAGGTGATGGAAAAAAGCTAAACAACTATCATTATTAGAAAAAAATATTTTAGTAGGTATATTTAGGTCTATGTGTTACAATAAGAGGAATTTTATATCGAGGAAGTGGGATCAAGAGAAAAATGTCAATCAAAAACGTTTAGAGATTATGCAATTGGTGAAATTATGTAAAACCACGTAAAGATAAACTCAGGTGAGCAAAATTTTACGAATGGTAAGAAGAGTATTTACAGGGTCAGGTACTCGGGGGAGTAGCCTTAACCTTCAGTGAATAGAATAATATAAATGATGACCCGTCAAAAAGTGTAGTACTACGTTAAATAAGGAACGTAAGTAATAAGAAAACTGGATCATAGGTGTATGACCAGTACGAAATTGACTGATTACGGAAAGTTTATCATGTCTGGAATAAAAGGGGTAGGTTCCGAGAGTGGAATATATTTGATTCCGAGGAGGATAAATATTTTCGGTTTTTAAGAAAATCGTGTATCTTACGAAACAATGATGAAGCAACGGATTCCGAGGCGAGATTTGACAAATCATCATAATGATTACAATCAATGACCCCAAGACGAATCATGCATTCGGAGAATTGTAAGTAATCAAATGATTACTTCAAACAACAGGTATGCTTAGACTGAAAGATTCAGTTAATATTCGAAGTAGAAACGACTCGAAAGAGTGAAGCACAATTTAAAGTATGAATAAGTAATGACAATACAGTTCTGATCCAAAGATGAAAATTTATTCGTAATGTAAACCGGTTTCAACCCTCTAGGGTATCATCCGCTTTTCAAAGTATTATCAGTTTAATTAACAATTTCAATATTTCTCAGAAATTAATTTATCAAAAAATTCTAACAAATTCTAGAACATTTATCACGTGACAGTCCAAAAAGTATATATTGAATCAATTCACACACATATATTTCTATTAACATCGTTGTGCTGGTCTGATGGTGATACATTCTGGTATTTTATCAATTGGTGAAAAACAAGTTTTGATTGTAATTTTTTAATTAGTTTAATTTCATAAATTTCAATAATTAATTCAGATATTTGTGTTTAAAATTTAAAATATATAATTGTAAAAAAATTGTAAAAATCTAGTATAATTTCATAAAAACATCATAGCATTTGTCGATATAAAACTGAGTAAGATTCATTTCATGTTTATTTTATATTTTTTATTATATTTTAATATTGTTTTCTTGTTTTACTATTATAACTATTTGTAACTATAATTGATTGATTTTTGTAATTGTTTTGTATTATCAGCATCGATGTACTGATGATGACCCTGGAGGGTTGAAACCGGTTTACATTACGAATAAATTTTAATCTTTGAACTGTATTGTCATTATCTATTCATACATATATTAAACCAAAGATGGATTCAACAAGTTTCAATAATTTAAAGTGTTAAATTATGAAGCATCAGCTGATATTTTAAGAGATAAATAAGTCAGTTAAACCAGGATTTCACCATGAATTAATACATAAATATATGCATAATTACATTTATTTTTCTTCTCAAATTGATCTTAAGCAGCTATATGACGCATAGACACAACAATAACAGGAACAACCTGGATAGCCCTACCTACACAGGCGCACGCTAGTGCTACGATTGATAGCGTTACAGTCAGGAAGGACATGTTAATCGCTACAATCATTATTTTCAGCCTATTTATAATCACACTTGTCATTCTCATTATATACATATTAATTAGATTCCTTAGGCAGAAGAATCTCGAACAAGATGATGTGGAAGTTGCGGAGTTGGAAGAGATGGTTTCGATAAAACCATCACAGGACCAGGGGACGTCTCATAAAATAAACAAAGACAAATTACATAAAGTGGTTGCGCAACCAAGGATATTAAAAGAGAGAGAAAACAAATCCACGTGGTAAAGGGACCCATAATTTCGCTTTTTCCCTGGGGGAGGGAGAGGCAAAAGTGGGAAAAAAGGGTATAAGCAAAGCTTCGAGGGCGCAGAAACTAATGCTTCATTAACAGCTTGCTTTTTACTAACATAACTGTTAACTATAACATTAATATTTTAATAACAACAATAGTAATAATAATAATGATAAGAATAATAATAGAAAAAATTGTATAAAAAGAAAGAAAAAATAAAAGAAAAGGAAAAAAGTGTATTTTAGAATTTAAGAAAAAATAAATGGAGTTGACCAGTTATAAATCAACACCAAATGTAGAACGTTCTAGTGGGAATATGGTATCTACTACGGACAGAACTCCAGTCCGAAATCTACATCCGTGTGAGTTAAGTAAGTCACTATTAGAAGACATCTGGAGGTGACATCATACACTAAACGAGACAGCCTCAGTTAAAATGGTTATGGTTACCTAGATGTAATGAAAATAGTATGTTTTGACGATTTGGAAGATCGAAACAACCTCATCACCTTGTGAAATGAACTTCATTCAAACTGAGCCAGTCCAGAATCAGTATGTGTCATGATCAATGTAACCATTCGGGGAGATGGATGCTATTGGCAAAATTATATATACATTATATATTCGTGATGTTTAGTTAATTTCAATGATTAAGAAGAAAAAGTAACCAGCAGATAAAAAGGATGAAGGGCCTACAACAGGCACTGAACAAAGTCAATAATGAAAGTACCGCTTGATATCCCAAACTCAACTGTAAGGCAGAGATCAACGTGGCATCAAAATTAACTCACATGGGTAGTAAGTCATGTTCTAAGCGTATCAAGAAAAGACGACCTCGAGACAACACCACTGTACACCTTCTCACTAGATCAATTGTAGAAACTTGTAAATAACGGTCAACTCCTATCGGTTCCTGTATGGAAGAAGTTTCACTTCTAACGCGCGGCGTTCCACGCACTTTCATTTTTTTGGGAGGCGTAGTGAGTAGCTCTAAGAGCTGCCGCAACAAGTGGCCCGTGCGACACCACGGTCCACCGGAACCGTTTAGTACATATCATCAGTGGGCGGTGTTGAAATATTTACCATAAGTAAACAAATGTCAGGTGTTATAATTACAAAAGCTCTAATCTAATAATTCTTCATGATTTGTTCTTAATTAGTACCACCTAAGTCCCGTCCTCCTGTACAGGAGATTAGGTTCGGCGGTTACTAATTACATACCATTTTAATCAGACAATATCATACACTTATTCCTCCTCAACAAAAAATGTCCTGTTATTTGCTTCAAGGCGTCTTTCGTCTTTTTCTTTTGCTGTCATTATAACTGTCACGAATTTGTCGATTGCACCCCACGTCTCGGCATTGTCCAACATCAGAGCGACTATGTTTTCCACAGATATTTCCACTCCAATATTGCTCAGTAAGTCATGTCTTTCTTTAGCCCACTTACTACACTCAAAAATCGTGTGGGCGGCATCGTCCACATCAACATTACAATACCAGCAAGTAGTGTTCTGCCGTTTACCAATTCTGTTCAGATAAGCTGCAAAGCATCCGTGGCCGGTCAAGAATTGGGTTAAGTGGTAGTTTAATAGACCATGGCGTCTATCCACCCATAATTGGATGTCTCCAATTAGTCTCCTAGTCCACAATCCCTTGAGCGATTCCGTCCACTCCCGCTGCCATTTCTCCATTGATCGAGCTCTGGCGATCTTTCTGTCCATTCCATGTTTATATACCAGCAGTGATTCATCCGCCAGGATGGACCAGGGTACCATACCTGTGATCACGAACCGCGCATCAGCCGATACAGTACGGTATGCACTGCATATCCTTAAGGCAAGCCGCCGCTGAAGGGCGTACACCGATGTTTTAAATTTCTTGATCTCAAAAACTCTTCCCCAGATAGGGGAGGCATATAATATAATTGACTTTATAGTCAGTGCAATGATGTGTCGTTTCCGGGAGTTGGGTCCTCTTAAGTTTGGCATTAATGCCTCCAGGGCTCTTTCAATTCTATTGGCCTTCTCTAAAATTCTTATAATATGTTTATTGAAAATGAGTTTATCAAAGGTAACACCAAGATAGTCAACTTGATCATCCGGTGTCACATTGTGATTTACGATCGTAAATGGGATGTTGCATGGCCTCATATGTCGGTAAAAAACCAGCGCTTTCGTCTTGTCATGCGCCACTGTCAGCTGATTTCGCGGGACCACAATAACGGATCGGTTTATAAAGTAGTAGCGGATTATATTGACAAGGTATTTGTCAACTCCTCGACTAGTTAATTTTCTTATGATTAAGTCCTATGACGCCGTGTTAAAGGCATTCTTTACATCGACCAAAATTAGTGCACACCATTTCTGTCTTTTGGAGGCGTCGCGGACAATGTTGGTAACTCAATCGATGGCATCTATGGTTGATCGACCACGCCGGAATCCAAATTGGTTATGATTTGAGCCCCCGTTCTTGTTTTCTATATTATTGACAAAGCGGTTATTGACAATGTTCTCATACGTTTTGCCGAGCACATCCAATAGGCATATTGGGCGATACTTGGCCACCTCGTCCTCACCCCTTCTAGGCTTCTCAATTAGGATAAGTTTTGAAGCTTTCCAGCAATCTGGGAATGAGCTTATCGAAAAGCTTCGTGAAGAAATCTATATTGTATTTAATAGCCTCCTTAATGACCTCTGATGGAAGGCCGTCCGGACCAGGCGCACGCCCGGTCTTTATTCTGCTAATTGCCGTCTCCATTTGTTCATTATCTATAGGGTTGTTAACTTCGGCTATACGTGTCGTTGCAGTCAGTACTGTTGCCATTGGCGCTCTAATAAACAAATCTTGAAAAACCTCTAATTTCTTATCAATGTCAAGGTCTATTTTTGGAAATTTAAATTTTAATTGATTCATCACTACCTTGTATCCTTCACCAAAGGTTTCCTCGTCTAGCCGTGCCAGCAGTTCAAACCATTTCTTTTTTTTCCCGACATGATTATCCGTCTCAGCCGTTTCCTGGCCTGGTTGTACTCTTCATGTAAGTTATGATGATCGCTGCCCCTTTGCAGCGCTCGTTGTTTATTTTTTTCCTCAATTGTTTCTTTGTGTCTGTGTATTCCAGCCTTAATTCACTGTTAGTTATGTGTCTCATTATAGACCTTTGGTAACGTCTTCTAAGGCTTTTTGTTTTCTTCCTTAGTATGGCGATCTCATCTGACCACCAGTACGGCATTTTTTTCTTGTTCTCCTGTAGGTGTGCACTTACGTTGAGCCTTTTGAAGCACTCTAATAACCTGCTCGATGTCTACGGCATACTGTTAGTTTGGTAGCAGCGTTTTAATCAATATTTCGAATCTCACGAGATCAGTCTCCCCAATAAAAGTCTTCTTATAATTCGTAATGGAGTCCTCTATATCAATAACAATGAACTTGTGATCACTGAGAGATTCGGCTGCCGAAATATTCCAACCGTCAACCATACTAGACAGGTTCAAAGTAGCAAGGGATAGATCTATGTAAGAAACACCATTCGACCTAACCAAAGTTAGTGCAGCTTCATCATTTAGGACCTGGAGGTTTAAGGCTGCAATCATGTCGTACAAATCCCGCCCCCTATTATCAGTAACGCTTCCTGTCCAAAAAGAGTTTTCTGCGTTAAAGTCTCCTGTAATCAGCGACTTGCCGGTATTTTCCCTTATTTCATTTTCCAACTCCGATAAGTGCCTTGTGTATTGCTCCTGTCCACAATTTGGGCTTATATAAACACTATAAAGTGTTTCGACTTCTGTTTTGATGGCAACATAACATGAGTCACGAATGTGTTTAAATACTTCATACCGACCAGTAACGTTCACAATAGCCACATCCGAGTTTTGGTTTGTATATATGTTACTGTGAAAGTCCGAAAGTTGGTGAATATCGACATTCACCGGTGAATGTCGACATCCACATAGGCGCTTGATGTATATCCGAAATATTTCATTACATTGTTTACATTCGGACCTCCACCGGTTATGTCGACATTCACGATGGTGAATTCACTAATGGTGAATGTCGAACATGTCCGAGATTTATATTTTTTCTCCGCAATTCAGCCGCTATAAAACGTCACAAGGGTGACGTAACTTTTTCGCCTCTCTTTCTGAGAGGAGTGACCAAGGATTTAAATCCCATAGTATATTCTAAATGAGAAAAGAAAATAATAGTAATAAAAAAAATCGTAAGTTAAACAGACAATTTTGAAACTCCCGCTTTGCTGAACTGTCGCCGTTTCAATATTGCCAATAAAACAAAGGATTTGGCGGGAGAGAGTCAGTCGCCTCTTTATCGGCTCCTTCCTTTCGGATTTCCACCAAAGCGTATCTGTGAATGTCGACATACACCGGTGAGGGTCCGAATGTAAAAAATGTAATGAAATATTTCGGACATACACCTAGCGACTATGTGAATATCGACATTCACCGGTGAATGTCGATATTCACCAATTTCGGACTTTCACAGTAACATATACATTGTTTTTGTTTTTGACGATGTTAACATTCGGTTCACTTATCAAAATGAAATCCATCTGTTTTTTCATGGCTAGGGCATGTGATACGTCAAATTAGCCCCGGCTTCTTGCTTGGTTAATTTGCAATATTTTCATTTTGTGGTTATATTTAATAGAGTCCGACGACAAATAAATAAATAAATAAATAAATAAACAAATAAATAAATAAAGTTTAAATTTAAATTTCTCAGCCATTTGCTTCTCTGTAAGTGTATAAATATAAGAGTAAATAAGTAAAAAATGTAAATATAACCCTCTGTCTAAAATAAATAGATAAGATGGTTTAGATATCACATATCTAGGAATATCACAGATGAAATTGCACCCAATGTTATCACAGACTCTCATAATATATACTATCACAGCAAGTGGTTTGTATATAGACAAATTGTTGAATCTTTGACTTATGTATTTAAATTTGAATGTTATGTCTTCTGTGTATGCCTCATTTGCATCTGGGCTTCTCTCATCGCGGCTCTCAGATATTTACAACTGCCGCTGCCTGACGAATGCCCTTTCGTGTCACACAGCAGACACGTTTGTTCCTCTTTGCATGTTTTGAAACTATGCTTATCACTTTCGGGTAGGCCACATCTTCTGCACAACGTAGATCTATTTGGGCCGCTGCATTGTTTGGCTAGATGGCCGAAATGCCAGCATCTAAAACATTTAGCAACATTAATTCGCTCTCGCACCCGGCAAAGCGAGAAGCCAATCCTAATGCGACCCATCGCAAGGATTGTTTTAGCACTATTTCCCTCCAATATTACCGTTGCTGACTGGCATTCCCCATAGCTTGGCCGAATTGCCCGAACGTCATAAATATTGCTTTTCGGGACCCCAGCACTTATTAGTCCTTCTATTATTTCTTCTTTGCCCGTGATGGTGTCGATGTCTTTAATGTGCAGTATTGTGCGATCCGCCCGGGTGACAATCACATTTGTATTTTGCATCTTATTGACCAAAGCTCTGGCATTTTGAATCTTCCCCTTTCTGGTTTTCTGCACCCCACGAATGGCACCCCTCTCTTCGTCTGTGGCCACCTGACGCTTCATATCTTTCAGCATCTCTGCGTATGTCTTATTGTCCTTACTGGTGATAAGGATAGTGCTCCTTCTTTTTTAATAATCTAGTTCCCTTTCGTGGGACACCTTGTAGTATTGTTTCAGGTATGTGGATGTGTGCCTGGATCATCGTCTTCGCAAGAGACACCTCAACAATTCTTCTGAAACGTTCTATGTCTGTGTCCGAGGGTACGGGAATACTAATATCCTTGCCCCCGTAGTCATTACTATTAACCACCTGACGGATGGAGTTTAGAAGTTTCATATCATCAGTCCCCATATCAATTCTATAGATGTTCTTGGTTTTTTGAACACGTTCTCTATCTCCGCTTCTGACGGTGGTTGTCACAGAAATTTCTTTGATAGCTCCCTTCTGCCACGTTTCCGATTTAATTTCCGGGTATCTATCATAGAACATTTTATCGATATCTGTATCCATAGATGCTTCTTTTTCAAGGACGCATATCAGATGGTTGTTGTTTAATTCCTTCAATGCTAAAAGATTTCCGCGTATAATTCTCGTCCTCCTGTATGTAGTCCAACATGTATCAATCAATTCTTTAATCTCCTGTTCGTCCTGGAGTATGTCAAGAGCATCTTTGGTCACGACAATTTCTCTGTTTAACATCAGATCCGTTTGCGTGGAGACTTCTGTCGTAGATTTCATTGTGTTGGTTTGTGTACCTCATTCTGATACTTCCTCAGTAGTCATTCCATTGGGCCTTTGCTTACTATCTTGTACTAGGGTTTCAAGATAGGCACCTAGCCTCTTGTGTTGTACATCCAACTCGTGAATTTTCTCCGGGCTATTAATAGCAATTTCGGATATTTTATACACATATCCTTTGATCTTTTCAAGATCTGTCAATTTGTTTCTTTTCTTATGCCTGTTCTCTTCTCCAGGCGAGATTCTTTTTCTTTTAAGCCTTTTTCCGCTTTTTAACGTCTCATCTGTATTTTCCTCTTCTGACGATATATCAAATACTTGATTTGCCGAATCCTCAAAATCAATAAGATTTCCCAGTGGAACTGTCGCCCCACTAGGGAAAGTATTACTCCTTTGTCTTGGGGGTGTCCTTAAAAGACTATCCCTCCTTGCGAAGATAATCGCCTCCTCATTGGCAGTCCCTCTCCTCCTCGCTCTCTGAAGGGTCTTTCGGAGTCTCTTAACATTGCGTCGAGTCTCATCGATTTCCACGGACCACCAGGATGGCATGTTGTCAGGGGTTGTTCTCTCTGGTAGGCATTTCTTAAGGTTTTCTTGCATTATCCGCACAATACCTTCAGCATCGTGGGTATATCGACTTGGTATTATCGTGTTCTGTATCACCTCTCTGAATTTATTTAAATCTGGTTTTGGTCGGTTTATGGTGTATTTCTTCTTTATCCCTTGAAAGTCCTCAATTTCAATAAATATAAACTTATGATCACTCAAGGATTCGCAGTCTGAGACATGCCATGTCTTTACATGATTTGTCAAGCCTGTTGTGATCAGGGTCAGATCAATCAATAATGAGCCATTGTGTCTTATTAATGTGGTTTCTTTACTATCATTTAGTACTTGGAGGTCCAGTGCCTCGATAAGTTCCAGCAGCTCCTGGCCTCTTCTGTCTGTAATATTACCGCCCCAGAAGGTGTTTTTTGAATTAAAATCTCCCATTATTATTGTATCAGTATTGGTTTGGTGGTAAGTCCTTTCAAGTTCCGATAAGCTGTTTGTAAAGTCTTCACGACTGCAGTTTGGACTAATATATACACTGTAGAGACTTCCGGTATCAGTTTCTATATAAACAAAGCTCTGCCCTTGGACAAATTTGTATACTTTGTATATATTGCTGATATTAACGATGGCGGCATTACAGTCTGCATTTACATATATATTGTTTCTATTCTTAATGGTTTTAGCATTTGGCTCACTAATCACCACAAAATCAATTTCATGTTCTACAGCAAATGCGAGTGATATAACATAAGAACCTCTGCTTCTTGCCTGATTTATTTGCAGCTTTACTTGGGGTGGAAGTGCTTTTCCTCGCACTTCTCGAAGCCAGTCGCCACGCATTACACTGAGTCGAACCCGTCTTATAGCCCTCTGTATTACAGCGGGAGCACCATATGTTATCTGTGCAATCTATAGTCTTATGGCCAGTTTTCCCGCAGACCTGTCTTCGATTTTCCTGCATTCCTGGGCCCTATGATCGTACCCCTAGCATCGGAAGCACTTTACAATATTAACTCGTTTTACAATGGTCCCCCTTACCAGCCCTATTTCGAACTACTCTGAATTAGGGCTTCCGCGACTTCTTTATCTACAGTAACTGTAGTTGTTTGGGTTTCCCCTCTTGTCGGTCTCATGTCACTGATCTTTAGGTACTTACACTGAAATTTTTGTTTAATTTCTTTTTCGACCTCTTCTTTAGTTGTAGTTGTGTCAAGGCCTATAATATAGACCACCTTAGTGTGATCCGCGTCTCTGCCTAGTTGTCTAATACACGTCGATTTTAGTTTATTTTGGATTGTGTTCTTTAGATTTTTGATTTTGTTGTCTTTATCAGTTACAATGAGTAGTTTTCCATCGTTGGTGCTCCTTATAGTGCGAATAGCCCTCTTGTCACTATTAGTGCCCACCGCATTTTTTAGTTCATTGAGTTCCCTATAGTTGGCGCCCTCTTTCCCAACCACGAGCGCATAGGTTTTTTTGGGCTTGCTGATGGTTGGCCCAGACTCAACGGTCTTTTGACCAGGTGTATATATTTTAACTTGTATATTAGTTCCGTTAAATATACATTCTGTCATTTTCTTCATTACGTCCTGGTCAAACTTACTAGTTCTATGTGTAGTGATATTCTTTACTTTTTCACTTAACGCCCATTGATTGGTTTTATGGAGAAGTTCCCAGAGCGATTCGTATGAGTCTTTGGTTGTCAGTTTCACAATCCTTTTAGAGTTTTCCTCCTGTATCTTGCCCTTTTTAATTTTTTTATTCAGGGAATAGATCCTTGTAATTTTTTTGAATACTTTTGCTCACATTCTTGATTCTTTCTTCTACCACCACCAGTGAGCACTGGTCACCCGAGGATAGTGGATTTCCCGTGATCACCTCAACAGTCTGATAAGCCTTTTCATCCCAGGTCTTGTCCTTCAACTCCGTCCAAGCTTGAAAATCCTGCACGAGTGCCACCTGCAACCTGGTGAATGGTTTTCTCCATCTGTATAATAGGATTTCGTCTTTGCCAATGTTCGTTTGGGTTGACATCTCTCTGATATCACAGTTCTTATCACTTTGGAGTTTCACCTGAGTAGCCACCTGTCTTCTCATTTCCTTGAGCATATCCGCATACGATTTATTATTCTTGCTCGAAATAATTATCGTATCGGTATTGTCCGGTTTTCTTTTCCGGGATGTGAACATATGCGTTTATCGCTGTCTTGGCAAGGGCCAGTTCTACGGTTCTCCTGAACCGATTCAGGTCTAACCCATCAGGTTTGGGTATGCTTATATTCTTGTTGACGTATTCATTGTCATTAACCACCGTTCTCAGGGAGTCCAGGAATTTGATGTCATCTTGGCCGATATCTATCCTATAGATATTTTAGTATTATGAATTCTGCCACCTTCACCATTTCTGACCGTTATGGTAATCAGCATCTCATTTATGGCCCTCTCTTTCCATGTGTTTGTCCGAATTTCTGGGTATCGGTCTGCGAACATTTTATTTATACCAGAGTCCATCAGTGCATTCTCTTCAGAAACACAAATGAGTAGATTGTTGTCAATCTCCTTGTTGGTTAAGGGGTTTCCCGTAATAACCTTGGTTCTTCTGCATGACTCAATAGTCCAGTTTGTGTCAATCAGCCTTTTGATCTCTTGTTGATCCGTCAATTTATCAATCACTTCCGTACTGAGAACGATCTCCTTATTAAAAGGAAGATCAGTCTGGGTCCTTATAGTGCATTTTGTACAGGCAATTTTTATTTCTTTATTGTTGTACTTTTTGTCAGACAAATTCTCTTCCTCTCGTCGCATTTCTTCGGTCTGAAGCTCCTCTAGGAACGCAGTAACCTTATCCAAGCACATACTGAGTTCCTGACTTGCACCAGGGCCGGACGTAGACATCTCGACGATTTTGCGCATGCATCTTTTTATGTCATTAAGATCCGAGTCTTTATTTGCGTTTTTTCTAGGGCCCTCTGTCTCGAGCGAGTCTCTTTTTCTTTTTTGTTTTTTCCCTGTTAACTTGTGTGATGTCTCTTGTTTTTCTTCCTCATAGGATGTATCCACGACTTGGTCAACATCTTCCAGGTCAATAAGCTTCGCCACAGGCGTATTTTTATCTCGAGGGAAAGTGTTACTCCTCGGTCTCGGTGGGGGAGTCCTCGCCAGACTGTCTCTCCTTGCAAAGGGGTCGAGTTCCGTGCTAAAACTTAACTTCGATAGATCCCCAGCGGCAATGCTCGACCCTGAGTTGTTCGGTGATATGCTGACTTTTTTTGAGGTGTCGGCAACATCCTCTTCTTTATTATTATTATTAAACGAATCCATGATGATTCCCACGCAACGGGACCGACCTGACATGACCTTTTTTTTTCAGTGGAGGGGAAATGCTATTACGCACCCCCCGGGTATGGTTCTACCCACCCGGGGGAGTGTGGGTCACACACTGTGGGACTCGAGGACCTTTAAAAGGACCCCCGTACTCACTAAAACCCCTCCTTTCTTCCAAACCACCACCACCGGAACCGTTCAACACATAGCATCGGTGGTGGGCAGTGTCCAATATCTCAACTTCTATATAAGCAAGCAATCATTCATCAACAAACGATAAAGTGCAAAGCAGAGCAAAGCGAAAGCATCATCCTACATCATTTCCTCAACCAAGCCACCATCGATCCGCCAGAAACACAGCCAAGCAAAGCAGAGCAGCAAGCAAGCATTAAGCATAAATGAAAAGAATAATCAGTACCTGTAGTAGCGATGTCAATATTTCACCGGCGGTGATATTCGTCCGCCTTCTCCTCAGTTTCCTTTATTTTCATAATCCTTGTTATATATTTTAGAACTTTCATATAATTTTCCTTCGATCTCAGCATGATATCTATTGTGTTTTCCGGTGTTAAGGGATTCATCAACATCACTATACAGCTGTCTGCGCTCCATTGTCCATCCATTACAATAGTAGAAAGTGTGTTCAGCATCGTCATCTCACGAACAGTACATAGACCTTCGATCGTCTCGTTTCGCTATTTTATGGACATATATAGCAGCCATGGCCGCTCAAGAATTGAGTTAGATAAAAATCAACTGCTCCATGCTTTCTCCCCACCCAGCGTTCAATGTATGGGATAAGTCTTCTGGTCCACATCCCCTTTTCGCTGTGTCTCCATTCCTCCTGCCACTTATTTATTGTGACTAACCTCTCTACATTTCTTTCTTTTCTCCCGTACACCCGCGCACGCTCGTCCACCAATAGGTGTATCGGTATCAGTCCTGCTATGACCATAAGTGCATCGGTGGATATCGTGCGATATCCACCACAGACACGCAGAGCCAGATTCCGTTGTAAACTGCTTACCATGTTTTCATACTTCTTCACCCTAAGTACTTCATACCAGACGGGCGCAGCATACAGCACTATTGACTGCGCCGCCATCGCAAGCACTTTTTTCCTTCCCGAATTCGGCCCCCCAATATTAGGCAGCAGTACTGCCAAGGCTTTATTCACTCTAGCAGCTTTAGCTGTCACATTTTTTATGTGCTGATTAAAAATCAGCTTATCGTCCAAAGTCACTCCTAGATAGGTCGCTGATTTTCCGGGAGTAATGCGATGTCCATTCATTTAAAAAATTATCTTTTTTTTTGTCATATGTTTGTACAACACCATAGCCTTCGTTTTCTGTGTGGCCAGAGTTAGTCGATTCACAGTCACCCATTCTGCAACCAAATTTAAGCTGTTGTTTGTCTTTTGAATCAGGTCTCGGTCATCTTCTGCTGATACGATGACGACGAGATCATCCGCATAACAGACCAGTTCGATATCTTCTGCAACGCCTACATCCATGAACCTGACCTGACCTTTTTTTTGAGAGGGGAAATGCTGTTACGCACCCCCCGGGTATGGTTCTACCCGCCCGGGGGAGTGTGGGACTCGAGGGTTCTCATGGAGCCCCCATACCCACTAAAACCCCTCCTGTCTTCAACACCACCACCGGGACCGTTTGACACATACATCAGTGGTGGTGACGAGACGTTAAAATCCGAAATGTATTCCAACCAGTGCGCAAGCGCCGTAAGTTTCGGCTTATGGCTAATTTAAAATATTGGCGCAAGGATGGTTGAAGAGTTAGAAAAAATAAGAAGAATGTTGTAGATATGGTCCACTAAGTAAAAAAAACACCAAATTACTTGCATATTGGAATTTATTTAAGAATGTACCACTAGTTAGACAAGTGTAAATTACCGTCCTACCACATATATAATTATAATTAAATTAAAACAATGTTTCCTCCCCTTGGTACAAGAAGTTCTGAAAAAAAAGAAAATAAAGTTGCATCTTGACTATTTTATGTATATAAATTAATAACCGCTACCAAAAACGTCAGCCAACATAGTTGTGATCAAAAGTAGAGTTTGTTGATATATGCGGTATATTTATTCCTTTTAAAATAGCCGAAATTTCTTCGTTTTCGTCCTCATTTGGTTTTTTAATTGTCTCTTTTGTCTTGTTTTTCTTTTTCTGTGTAGAAAAGAAACGTTTTTGGGGAACGATATTTTGAAAAGCAGATAATTCTTTTTTATCCTTAAAACTTTCTATTATTTGTTTGGAAGTTGAAGGCACCTGAAGTAAATTTTTGGCTGTGTGAACGTTACTAATTATTTGCTGAAAGATACTATGACTGACATTATCAAAATCATAATTATTAACTAGTGCCTGTAAATTTGAGATTTCTTTTAAAATACTATCTTTTCGATCACATCTATTTACATTTTGGCTGTTAGCTGCATTGAAAAAGCTTAAACACTCATTAATTGCACCAACTTCCTCTACATCGTTTATTACACCTGTCCCCTCCACCAACGAATTATTAGAATGTAATAAAGATGAACTACAAAATGATATGTTTACAAATAACAGCGTTAATGAAATAATTTGGACATGTACAACTAAATTGGTGAACACATATATCACAAAATTGACAAATGAAATTACAACATTTTTCTAATGAAACTGTTTTTTTTACAACATATTCATTGGTTTTGTTACTTACAGCCCATATTCCAGGACTCTGTAGACTAATATCAAAGCTGGAACAAACTGCTAATCTATGAGATTTAAAATTTTCACTGCTCTTGTAAGTGCGTTTGCCTTTGGTGCGTTTTATTAACCGATCTACAGTTTTATCTCTCAAATATTTAAGTGTCGCATGCAACCCTTTATCCAGCCTTTTGACACATTTTCCATTTAAGTAAAAATATTTAATAACTGTGCATGCTTTCTAAACGCATATTATTGTTGATTCCACAGTCTTGACGGAAATAATAGGCCCACTTCTGATAATTATTGGAGTAATTTTTGAAAAAATATTCACCAAATAATTTAGTATCAACATCATCAAGCATATTATTAATGGCAACTTGTAATTGTTCATAAAATGAATTAGCATTGTTAAAGTTTGTGTTCCTTTGCAAATATTTCAAAGTTTTGTAAACCCAAATCCTTTTCTCTTTATTTGAGATTTTACCTAAATTTGTACGCCAAGCACGATCTATATGCCATGAACAATACAGTTGATGATTAGATGAACTCATAACTTGAACCCAGCCATTATAGAATGTGCCTGTTATATCCGACATAAATGTATTAGATTTAATTGTACCAACTTTTTGTTTTATCTTGCTGAAGAATATGTTATTAATAAAAGTGTCTTTTCTATTTGTAAACATAAAAGCAACAGGAAAGCCCTCATTAAACTCATCCACTATCATAAGAGTTGTTAATTCAAAATCATAGTTGTTGAGGCCATGAGTGCTATCTATTGCTAAAATATTCTCACCAAATTGTTTTAAAAGTGATTCTTGTAAATCATTCATAATTATCAAACAGAAATCTAATTTCGCGATTGTTTTTTTTTTGACAACATTACTTTGCACTGTTGCCAGATTCAACATTTCACCAGTGGCGTGGACTAAATGTTATTTACTATTGTAACATGCAATTCAATACTCTAAAAAATTCGCAACTATGTTGATAAAAAAATGACTACAATCTATCCAAAAATTAAATATAAAATTTCAAATTACATATGATAGCTTATAGGCAACTTAATGTTTGAAAATTTCCCAACTTTTACATGTTGATATGAAAGAAAAAGAATATTATATTGTGGTACTTCTGTTTGAATAAAACCCTGCGCATTTGTTTACATAATTTAGTTGTATTTTTTTGTATATTAACCGTGAAGTTCGATATTTTATATTTCTTTGGAGATTGTAAAATCCTTTTCGAATCAATTTTCAATTTAATACAATAAAGAATATAAATTTCGTGGTCTCAATAGAGGGACTACTTTTCATTGCGTAGGTTAGCTGCATTTCTGCCATTTGAAATTTTACACTAAATTTTTGGACGGAGTACATTTTCTACGATCGTGTGTTCTTAGTGTATTTCATATTGAAAGTGGCAACGTTGCAATTGTGATATATGCGCGCGTAATTTGTAATTAATCTCATCCAATTTAATGTTTAATTTGCAGAAAATGTTGACACTATCTGATCAAGATTTGGACCAATTTAAATGTTCAATGTGCCATCGATTATTATCTTTATTTCCCATTTATTCATATGTAATATCATAAGTGGTCAAATTTTGGCGGCAAATTTTTTTGATTGTTACGAGCGTTTGTTGCGTAGCAATTTTAATTTTATAAAATCGTGTAATGGGATTCAAGAATGACTTTACCACGTAAAATCAAAAATAAAGGTTTTTTCTTCGTGTCAACTCCATCCTGGGACACACTGTATATTACGAAAAATTATTCAATTATTCATTAAATTTAGATGGTTTGAATTAAGAAAATTTTGGATAATAATAACAATGAAGAAATTTAAGTTCAGTTAGTTTAAAATATTTGGCATTAAACATGAGAAATTTTCAAGTAAGTTTAAGTAATCTAAATTAAGGGTGTTTAACAGGTTTAAATAATCAAAAATTTCTTAGATTATCAAAATTCATTTTCTTTATAATGATAATTAAAAAAAAAATGGACAAATGGCAATCTTTGGTTTCGGAATTTCAAATACAACAGCTAATGATTATGTATAAAAATGACCAACAATTAGAATTGGTATCTGATTATAATAGCAACAGTATCTGGTAACATATAGGTAGGTATTTAATTTTCAAATATAAGATCTAATGATTATTCTAAGAAAAAATAATATAGATATATTATGTAACATCTGTTATGGAGAGTTCTTTGATTTTGAATATAATGAATAATATTATGCTTAGAAATAATAATAATTTAATAATAATAAGAGTTTTAATATTACGCTTGCATACTTAAGTTTCTAACGATTGATTATTGTCTTGTTTTTTTTTGGTTTAAACACAGACTACAATAAACAAAATCAGCGTAAATTTTTCTACGTTTGTTGTTTTCAATAATCATGAGACCCCCAAAATACCGCCACACAAAGCTTTTCTTTTGATCCGTGAATATTTCTAATTTTTTTATTTACAGTATGTACGACTGAGCGCTGCGCTCTTTCCACCCTTTATCTCATGAACGGTTGAGCGCATGAAAAAATGTTTGAAACAAGATTTGTCGCAAATTTTATGCTCTACAATTCTTATAATAGATGCTAACATCATTGGAGCTATAGAAACCTAGATAATGGCGAAAAACCGATTTTTGTCATCTTTGACCATGAATAATTTAAGACGCAGACACGAGATTTTATGAGACTTTTGAGACAACTTTTAGAATACCAAAATAAAGGTGTATACAAGTTTCCAGCTTATTTATCTTTCATTCCGAGGTTGCACCCTATGATTTTTGCTATGACTGGACTATATAAGAATATTACCTATATACCGTTTATGTGATTTTATTTTGTTTTTTGTTTTTTGCTGACAATTTGCTTATTTAACAGTTCATAGAATATTATATGAATGTAACATAAATAGGCTTAATTGCTCAAATTGATTGAATTGATTGAAATACATAATAATATTCGCATTTTTATTTATAATATCTCTATGTTAATAACCCGTTGATAATTCAGATCTTTGTCAAAACAATTTCTAAGTATATCACGATCACATTAGGTCAGCGGTTTCCAAAGTGGTGGGCGCGCAATATTCTTCAGGGGGGCGCAAGTTAATTCCAAATATCGCCGTTGTTCTAATAAACTCATGGTTTTCAGAATAAGCGCTTAAACATAATTACCAAATAATGTACATTTTATATTAACATTGATTTTTCTGCTCGGTACTGTACGTAATATTTGAACAATAATAATTCTCAAGTGGTCAAAAAGTCATGTTAGCGCGTAACTATAGTTACTTCTTCAATATATTGAAGATGTCTCTAATCAACTGTTTGCTCTCCAGTGTCGTATAGACCGCCAAGAATATGAGCTCAACCTTGAACTAGTGGTTTTACTCCACTATAATCACACACCAAGGCGCAAAATTCGTAGCCACAGCGGCGGCGGAAATTTGTGACATTTGCTGCCGCTGCGGATTTTTCGGATTGGTGTGTGGGGAACTTAAATGCAGACTGCACTTTTTGTAAGTACAATCATTAAGTGAGAAGTCTCGAAGTTGACTGGTGTAATTTTTTTTGCGTAATATAAATTTCCGTGAAGAAAACTAAAGTACAACAACTAACAACCTATGTAAGTAATAATAAGAGTGGCTCTATCTTCATATAAACAAGCCTATGCTTCACATTATGCTGGTTTTAGTCGATCATAATTTATTAATAATTTATGTTATACAATTTTGGTGATTCATGTTATATGTATATTATTTTTTCATTAAAGAAATTATTTACATATTGTTTATAAATTTTGTCAAAGGGGGGGCATACAAAATTTTGGCCATAGTAACGGTTACCATGAAAACAATAAACCTTTTTACTGTTATCTAAAAAATTTAAACGTCATTTTAAAAATGTGTCAAAATAAACGTTTCGGTGTAAATTTTTTAACGGAAATAAGGGAAGATATTAAAATTGTCAAACCGTTTAACACAATAAACACGCGTCCGTCAATGTGGAATCAATTTTGTACTCAAAGAATATACGAACTGCTTCCAGTAACCCAGGTCAGTGAAATTAATGCTATTCTTGAAGACTAGGCTTTTAATATGAAAAGATTATTCGCGAAATAGTCATAACGAATATCATTCGTGGTAAAATTTTGTCTTGGCAAAATTTTCTGATTGTCTTACTCGAGTTTGTTTGCGTAGCAATTTATCTCGTGACATTTGTCAAAAATCTCTCGCCTAACGGCTCGAGATTTTTTTAACAAATGTCACTCGATAAATTGCTACGCAACAAACGCTCGTAACAATCAAAAAATTTTGCCGACAAAATTTGACCACTTATTATATTACATATGAAAAAATGGGTAGGTTGCTCATTTGACCGTTTTGATTGGTCAATCAGGGTCGAGAAAATTTTATAAACAAAAAATTCTCGGTTGAAAATTTTCGTTCATTGTTGAATGACGGCACGCTATTGGTCGAAATATCTATGAGTGGAATAGTCAACAAAAAATGCCGACAATCAATTATTATCGATATGTGGACGTCGTCAATTACCAAATGATAATAATATAAGGCAATATTTAAGGGATGAAATTTACGAAAATTTAGCTAAAATGTTGATATTTCCATATATTAATCAACAGTATGGTTGTATGGTTGGTTTATATCCGGATGATGTAAAACAACATGAAATTGAATGTTGTTATCAACAACAATGTTGTATTTTCTCTAAGAGAAATGGGTGTAGTTGGAGGGGTGCATTAAAATTTTTATTGAAACATTATAAAGAACAACATAGCGATTTAATATTAATGGAAAATAATAAATTTGAAATCAATATTAAAAAAGATGATGAAATTGTTAATATTCTACCATATAAAGATGAGATTTTTTTTCAAATTTCGCTACAATTGTACATTGAAACGATTAAAATGTTATTTAGGTGGTGGTAATGACACTGTGGTGAAGATTATTATATTTTAATGCATCTGAAAGGTGATAATTGGACATTAAATTTCAAATTCCCAGAATCGAATTTTAATATTAAAATACCTTTATTGGATGTGAAAATTAATGGTGTTTCAAATCCAAGAGGAGTTGTAGAAATTTGTGCTGCACGAAATGTCAATCTTACGAAACGTGACGAACCTGAGCCATTCATGTTGAATAGCATTAATAATGGTGGTGGCACACAAAATTCAACTTCTTTACAATGCAAATATAGTTGTTTATATAGAACCGATTCTGATGATTTAGAAACTTATTATTATACGTATGATTATCGTACATTTGTTTGTTTCTCTGATAGAACTACAATTTGTTCATGGCAAGGACGTCGCAAATATCTATCCGAACATATTTTCAATCATCATAAAGCCACTATCAATAATGTAAATGAGACTTTAACATTTAATATTAAGAGAAACCTAATTGATCAATATTACATTAATGATAATGGTAGTTTATATCATTTAAAAGTGTACAATAATCGAAAACGTTTTGATTGGAAAATTGAACAAATCAATGAGGCAATCAAATTCGATAAGATTATGTGTGAACTTTGTGTGGCTGATAGATCGTATACCAAAAGATTAGTAGTTGGTAAATTATTGCAAGACACAATCAAATCAGAACAATTGATTCGATTATGTAAAGGTGTCACATTTGCTTTATCTAAAGATCAAATTAAAAGCTTCACAAGTGGCAATAATTTATACTTTCACATTAATTTTACGAAAATAAAGACGTAATATTATCTCACAATTTTTCGTTTTATTTTTTTCATATCTGTTACCAGTATGAATATTAACAAAATTTTTTCTATGTACTCATTTGATTTGCCTACACTGTATATAGGATAATTTTTTGTGTGTGTAGGGTAATTTAGTTTGTTCAAGTTGGCAACCTTGCTCTACAATCTCAAACATGTACGTCGAAAAACTGCTGAAAACTTACATTTTTTTAGTAAATTTGAGAAGTTTCAGATCGTTATTTTTAATTATCCATCAAATCAATGCAAGTGCAAGATCGTCCCAAGTTCTAAAACAATTAAAGTTCGAGTGATGTATTTCTTAGGGACTTTAAACGACATTATATTGGCAATACTGATTGTTTTGATTGCAACACAACGTTGTCAAGAGTAGTAAAGTTTCTCTAGATTTGCTGATTTTTTTAGTTGGTGATTAGTAATAATTTCAAGAAATAACGAATTTATATTTTATGTAAATGTATAAATATTATAATCATTTACTAGTATTTCTTATGATGACATTTGAGTTTAATTTAGTAGTTTTTTTTAACCACAATCTAGTTACTTTCCAGAATATAATCTGGCAACACTGGCGAGCTTGTCAATTTCCCGCTTTGTTTACTAATTAAAATACCAAAACGCAAATTTTTACAACAAATTAAATTAATTATTACTAAAACAAACAATCAGTTCAATGTGGACTTTTAAGGTAATATTTTTAATTGAATATTACGATAAAATTTGCGACTATCTGCAAGTTAACCTCAAAAGTGTGAAAAATGACACTCAAAAAAGCGCGTTATTCAAACGATTCTAATCAATAATATAGCAGATTTTTATTATATTTATTTTTATTGTACGGTACTGTAACTGATATAAATGAAGATTTATTTATTTATTGGTGGAAAGTTGACAAAATTGCTCAAATTCAATAGCGAAGTTGAGATCGAAATGATCCATCAACATTGTTTGCAGTGATTGTAGAATTGTAGGATGCAATCTTAAATGAGGCATCAGTTGAATCACAGGATTACTTAAAGTTGATAGAATTGCAAAACTTTAATTTTGAAGATTTATTGATAATCGTTTTTAGGCTGTTTTAACAAGGGATGATTTCGGTACAAAAGTAAGATTATTGGTAAAGATCGTGTTGCTTTAGATTTAATCAAATTGTTATTGTGTAATTATAAAACTACGGGCGAATATAAATATCAATGTAAAAGTGTTTACGGTCAATTATGTGATAATTATAATATGAACTGGAAGATACACAAAATAAACCTTTATTTATTTTTCTATTACAAAAACGTCCATAAACATTATATAGATAAACATTATATGTATGTATAGATAAACATTATATAAACATTAAACAATAAAGAATATATGATTTATTTTATTGGCCATGTTTAGCTTGCATGTGCATTTTTAGATTGTATTGCCTCGCTAAAACAGCTTTACAGATTGGACATTGTGTCCTACCAGCATGCACGGGTCGATGATGTTGTAAACTGTACGGGTGCGCAAATACTTTACCGCATTCATTACAACATAGCCTGTTTTTAGGGAAACGATTGGCTTTTTGTGCAGTTTGTCTTATCTTTTCGATTGCCATAACAAAAGAGGTGGAAACGATCGATTTTCATGGAGTTTCGGTTTTATTTTAACCCAGATATGCCGATGGGCATACTAGTGCAACAATCTTCGTAGTTTTCCAAAATAGCTTAATTCTGACAGATTACATTACAAAACTGAAGAAAAAATAAGAAAAAATATTTTCTAACTTGGGTTTTGAGTCCGTACTACATGTAGTACATAACTAAAGAAAAAACAAATTAATAAAAAAAATTATTTCGTGGTGTGGTACTCCACATTACACTTTACATGGAGCGGCACATCACATTTAATGCAGCGTGTAGTGGTTTTATTGTGGCAATGATTACAACGTAGCTGTTTACATTTTCCATCGACTTGACGTGTGTTCTCAGTAAGTAAATGATCTTTTCAATCAAATCTGATATCGCATGATGATCCTGATGGAAGCGTTGCTGGGGGCTTCCTATAAGTAGATATAAGCAATGTGGCAATGCGCCGACGAAAAGATAAATGGTCCATTTTTCCTGCCATATGTCTATGCAGTTGCCACGCATTGTGCTCTGCAAGATCAATGAGGTGTGCGAATATTGGGAAATACCATTTTTACCCCGAATAGATACACGGTACAAGCTGATATTTTCATCTGCTCGATCAACGCCACCCATGTAGCGATTATATTCATGAATAAGGCGTGGTTGTTGAATATACATACGCTTTTTCTCTTTTCGAGACCAACGTGAAATATTTTTTGAAGGTTCAACTGGATGGACGTTGGAGGCAACGTTTACTGCACTGCTGTCGTTCCAACAACATACAATTATATTGTTGGTAGAAGCCTTACGATGATCATACCACCCTTTCTCTCTTTTCTGCAGATCTTTTTTCTTTGGCAAAGGACAGTTGCCTAACCGATTGTGACGAATTGTTCCAGTGCCTTTCACGCGTCGTTCTTCTAACTCAGCCAATAGGTTTATTGTTGTAAATAAATTATCGAAATACAATCGGTGAGCAATGTCGGGTTGGCTTTGTGATAATATGTCGCAATACGTTAAGACTACGCTTGGACCAAGTCCCATTTCCTTGTAGGTATTATTTGGGAAAGTCCCTGCACCCTGGTACGGCTCGAACCAAATAATGTAGCCTTTATAAGTTGCTCCAACCCAAAATTTATAGCCATATCTTATAGGCTTTCCATGGATATATTGTTTACATCCATGACTACCATAGTATGGAACCATCTGCTCGTCCACTGAATGCTGTATGGTTGTCGGAGCATAACTTTGGAAACTCTTGTTCAACATTTGTAACAGTGGCCTTACTTTTGCGAACTTGTCTGTTTTATCCAGACTGTTGTTATCCACAAAGTGCAGGTTTCTTATTATGAACTCAAATCGATCCCGTCTCATTGCGTTCGAGACAAAAGAATGATGAGTATCCCTGTCATTTTGCCAATACATACGGCGTCTCGAAACAATATTGTAGCCACTCAGTAGCAAAATTCCAATAAAGCACCTGATTTCGTCTGAAGTTATATTTGCAGCTGCATTTTGTTTGGACGCATAATCATTGGAGAATTGAGTAATAACTTGCAGCAACTCACCATCAAAAAATTTTTCAAACAATTCAAGAGGTGTAGGTAAAATTTCCTGTGCACATGCTGTAACAACAGTCTCCGTTTCTTCCAGATCGTGCTTTACCCATTTTACTGACGACTTAATACATTTACGTTTCCTGGCCTGTTGCAATAACGCAAGTGGAATGTCGTCCTCACTATCCGAATCAGTAGAATAAGAATTTCGAAAAAGCTCAGCCTCAGCATTTAGTAATAGGGGTGGTAAATTTTCAAAATTCACTTCATCTTCTTCTCCTGAATCTTCATCTGTGACGTAGTTGTTCGCAGCTTGAATGGGCACAATTGAGATGTCGTAAGAATTTTGCAAAAACTCTTCATCACTTTCCTCTAAGGCATTTATTATCTCATTTAATGTTAAACATCTGAAAAAAAATAAGTTTTTGTTTTCACCATTTTTGCACACTAATGCCGAACGTACTACATGTAGTACGTCGGCAAATACATCAACTAAAATCACATAAAACTTTATTTTTCACATATACTTTTGGTACGTATTCGTTTTTACAACTATTATATTAAAAAAAACAGCGAAACGCAACAACAATAATATATGCATATAAAACTTTTTCTCACCGATTACGTGACATCTTCACACTTTTGTCAATTTCAAACAACTGAAATCTTTGATCCAAAAAAATACACATAAGCAATTACTTTACACAAAACTTATCAACACGTGCTTTGTTTACCGTTATATTCTGTAGCACAACAACAAGTAGATTAAAAAATTTAAAGCACAGTTAACGCAGAAAGCTGAACATAACAGGTGTACTACATGTAGTACGGTCGGCATATCTGGGTTAAATATCGGTTCAAAAGCGATAAAAACTGAAATTTTCTAGTCGATAGGCCTTAAAGGGCTCTATTATTCACAAGTTTTCAAGTAGTAATCATGAAAATCGATTTTCTACCTGACTTGTTGTTGTACCTTTTCACTGTAATTCTGCTAATGCAATTATATCCCAACTTTTTTCCTTTTTCTGTTCACTATATCCTTTGTACATTTAATAGTTCCTAAAATAAACAATCCTTGTTTTGAAAAAAAAGTTTGTAGCTTATTAATAATAATGATATATTTACGCCGGCATAATATTATTTTCGTTTTAGTTTGCTTTAATTTATTATTTAAATATTTAGGTACCTACCACTTATATTGCACACAAAATACTGTATTTCAAAAGAGGGATTTATCTTATTCTTTCCAGCGAGGACAACATAGTTACAAAGTTCCCTTTGCTCCAAGTCATATTTCCATGTCTGAAAATCTAAGAAAAAATGTAATAGGTAAAAGAGTAAGAGACTTGTTGGTGTTGTTAACAACACTCTTATTAGCTGTAGCTGTACAAAGTGTGTGATTCAGCTAATATTTATTATCTAGGTATCAATGTAGATACTGTACTAAATACTGTAGATAAAGTATACTGTGATATTGGAACAGAACCAATTTTTGGTACCTACCTTCTAAACTTTCAAATTCCAATTTTTCTTCATCTATTTTCTGATTGTGTACTTTTTGCAAATGGTTACACAGGTCAACACTTTTTGGGTAGGAGGACTTTCACTCCAAACATTTAAAATTATAGACATTTACAGCGTAAGAATATTCCTGTTTTTGTTTGCCGTGTTTATTGCGATAATGTTCATTTAAATTAAACTGGGTGCTATATAATTTATCGCAAATTTTCCAAATAACCGGCATTTTTTTAAATTTCGGAACGAATTAATGACGAACACGTGACTTTAATTTTCCGATGAACGATGATAGTTTGACACAAACACAATACACATGACATTTGACAGTAAATTCTAATGAAAGTTCCACACACATGCGCAGTAAGATAATATAGAAGAAGGTATGCGAATCCTTCAATGCATGACGGGAAATGGGTCAAGCTGTCGCACCACCATGCGTGTTTCAGATGCACTAGTACGTCAAGGTATAATATAAGAAGGTATTCCAATCCTGCAATGCATGACGGGAAATACGTCAAGCTTTAGAGATGTCATTGTATTTTTGACACACTTATGGCGGCGCTACAGCTTGACAGCTTGGATTGGAATACTTTTTTCTTTTTATGTATTACCTTGGCGTTTTAGTACTTCTGACACACGCATGGTGGCGCGATTGCTTGACCCATTTCCCGTTATGCGTTGAAGGATTCGCATACCTTCTTCTATATTATCTTAATGCGCACTGGTTGGAGTACATTTCGGATTTTAACGTCTCGTCGGTTTAATGGCTAATTATATCGTGGCTTGTTGTGTGATCCATAACCTCTGTATTTTAAAAAATGATGAGCTCGATGCGATTGCGATTTCTTCACGTGACCAGGAATATGCGATAAATAATGTACAACGCATACAAAATGTCGCAATTCAAAAACGAAGTAGAATTATGCAAGTGTTGCAACAATGAAAAAAATACTTAGGGTCGATTTCACCAACGATTTAACTAATAATAAACAGTAACTAATAAATAAATTTGACATTTATCATTTCACGAACTTCAGTCTTCGCTAAACTGCCGAATAAACTGGCCAAAATTGAATAGTTAAACAATAAATAAACTTTAGCTGACGTTTCGTAGTAGAAAATGGAGAACAGGGATGTATTGAAAATATGCAGATTAATAATTTGTTGTTATTTAATAGATAAAATATTACCTTACATTTTTTGTTATATTTCATTCTTTTTATGACCGAAAAAATGAAAACAGTAGACAAATAAACTAATAAAAAAGTGATACTATAAATAACAAACTGAGTGTATGATACACGGGTTAAAAGTGATAATTTTTCGGTAGGGGACAATAGTGTAGATTCGCGTCAGATGCACCGAAAATAAGTTTTGACAAGCACATACTCGTCCACATAGCTGGCCGCGTTTGGAAATAAGTTTTGATAATTTAGCAATTTTATTTCAAAATTTAACTAACAGATTCTAACCTCACTTTCTTTGACGTTTTACAATTAAATTATTATTTTGCCAGATTATGATTTGATTAATAGAATTAATATTGTTAATTTTATGAATATAAACCAACGAACGGGCGGGACGAAGTCTGCCGGGTCCGCTATTACATTGTATATATCCGATTGTATGTGTGCGTTGGACGCTCGGAGTGCCGATAGATGTGAAAATCAGATTAATGTTAATAATTTTAATACAAAAATTATGTTTGAAATTTCAAAATACAGTTTTAAGTTTTCACTTCTGTCGGCAGTCCTCATGACTGCCTATATTTCTTATTATTTTTTATCTTTAACTAAAGATCTTAATAAATTTATTAATTCTTCTCTTTGAGCGCTTCGCTCTTGATGGTGCCTTTCTCGCGCCTGCTCATGGATGTCTCTCTGCGTCATCCTTTGTTCAAGCAGACTTAACGTCTGTTTCCTTCCAATTAGTCCTATAAAAACACAATATTATTGAAATAAATGGTGCTATAAGGGTTACACTAAAGGTAATTTGTCTACAATCGAGTGATAATAGGCCACCAAATACTAAAACCTACCAGTTCTCGCGCTAGCTAATGGCTCATTATGATAGAGTCCAGGCCCAGTACTGGACGTCCCAGCACTGGACAAAAATTAAAAACAAACTACTCGTATGATTTTTAATTAAATCTATCTTACCGATGTCGTCAGTGTCGGTCGTCAAATTACATGTTTCTTTGTAATATAAGGTTTTGTATAGTAACAGAAATTCTTTAAGGCTATATGGCACCAATAAAAGTAGTTGACCACCGATAAACACTTCTTTTGTGGAATCTGCAAATTGACCCAGGCCCTATAATAAATCATGTTTCGAATACTTGTGTACAGGTCCGGATTCGATCAGTATGGGTTAATATAGTAAACACAATATTTTTTTAAACGGAAATACTTAATGTCCACACATAAGTTGGAAATTCCTAGAAAAATACGGAGACCCGAGGAGCACATTCTATAGGGCCCAAAAATATATGGAATTTTTATAATTTTATGTTTCGGTAATTTTTTTAAATCCCACCCTGGTCGAAGAAATAAGCATAGAACGGCAGGAACTGGTCTAATGGTTTACAACCAGAAAATATTGTCTATTGTATACGAGTTAGCTTTAACATAATGGCAGAGTTTTATTAGTGCCATATAGCCTTATAGAATTTGTGTTACTATACATATTTATTGAAAATCATAATGCACAGACGAAAAATACAATATAATAATCCGATAATGGAATAATTAGTAATTACTTACCATCAGCCGATCCACTGGCTGGTTCCTGAATGTTGCTCATGCATTCTGTCGCCACTTCTATATCTGAAAATAACACGTGTATATTTGTAATATAAGGTTTTGTATATATTTATTGAAAATTCATGCACAAATGAAAACTACGATATATAATAATAATAATCCGATAATGGAATAATTAGTAATTAATTACCATCAGTCGATCGACTGGTTCCAGAATGTCATTTCCGAATTCTAATATGAATTCTGAATCTGAAAAATATTATATGATAATCAGATAGTTGAATAATTAGTAATTACTTACCATCAGCTGATCCACCGGTTAATTCTTGGCATAATTGATATGCAAATTCCGGATCTGAAAATAACACATGCTTTTTTGTATTGTGACGTTATGTACGTATTTATTGAAAAATCATGCACAAAGGAAAAATATAATATGATAATCAAATAATAGAAAATCGATTAAAAGCACTTACCAGTCTTGGCACGATTAGCCGCTTCATTTGATATTACAAATTTCGGTAAAGAAGGGGTCCGATTGCTAAAAATACTGACTTCTCGAGG
Organism: Epicauta chinensis; assembly: GCA_021725515.1. Lineage (NCBI taxonomy): Eukaryota > Metazoa > Arthropoda > Insecta > Coleoptera > Meloidae > Epicauta > Epicauta chinensis. The sequence goes on from JAEDXX010000251.1 coordinate 58,699, forward strand.
CATTTTGATTTGAATAGTTAACCAGCTTTAACTATAGTAACTACATCTTGCCCTTTAGCGGCGATCAGAAAGCCCCACCTAAATTTTTTGGTCGATGTGATCCATATGAGTCAAAATTGATGACGTAAACGATGTCGTTCGAGAACGACCACAAAACCCATGGATCATGCACGAAACAATTTTGTGGGTCAAGTGGTCGTTCTGATCCGCAATCTATCCCGACTTTACATTAAGCGTGTTTAACATGGAATAACTAAACGAAAGACAATCAATATGTGGTTGTTTAAGAAACACATCGACATTTTTTAATATACGAAAAATTTACTAATATTTATATTATAATATATTCATTGTTTTTTTTTGCAACATCGATTATTGAATTTAACAATTTTCGTATCATTTGAATGTTTTCCTGGTGACTCCGTTCAGAGGCGTCTAAATGTTGTTTTAAAATTTCCTCCATTGGTGTAGTTCGTCCTAAATGAAACAAGAAATACGTATAACGTAAGTTAATGCATATAATCACCTTTACTACCTAAAAATTAATAATTGATAAAAAGTTCTTCTGCTAAAGAAGTTATCACTCTAATCAATAAATATCACTTAAAATAAAATTAACATTTTTAAGTCATTCAGTAAACCTAGTTTCTATTCACCAAAAAGGAAAAAAATAATAATTTACAATTAGTAATATTAATTGATTAGAATGATAAGAAAAAATTTATTTAAAATCTCGTTCAAATTACATTTTGTAAGTACACCCCATTACAAATATAAATACTTTTTTGAAGCATTAGCTTTTGCTAATACTCACTTCTCAAAGTTTTCATCAGTAAGCTTATTGAATTTTGGCAAGTTCATTAAGGTTGCGTGACTTAAGAACCTTTCTACTGCTGCTGAAGACGGTAGCATAACATTGTATTTTAAAAATGTTTTCTTGATGATTGGAAATTTGTTCAACATACTCAAATGTTTCTCTTTACTCTTTAAGAAACGAGTAACTTCTGCCGTTACTTCACCTTGAAATGATGATGGCTTAAATTCGTCGATTGTCAAGTCAGGTCCAACGCAATATTCGTCCACTACATCTCTTTCCTTTTGATTTCCTTCAAGTTCCATTGTTTCAGTCTCGATCTCGTTTGATACGGCTTTTAGGAAGGGATCATGTATCTCATGTTGTTTTTCCTCAGAAAATGTGGACATCCAACGGCCTTTGAATTGCTAAATGGAATTTGAGAGTATCAAAAATACGATGCGATAATGGTGGTGAATACAAAAACATAAAAATTAAAATGAAAGAAACTGGTAATAAAGTGTCATTGTACGTGGATACTAAAAATGAAAATTGTATGAGTGAGTAGATAGTAGATTCTGGAGCAACTTTGCATATGACAAATGAAAAATCGTTAATTATTAATGGAACAGAAATTGAAACTGAAATCGGTATTGCCCTTTGAACTCAACTGGGCCCATAACCTGTCGAATTTTATAATCAATATTCAAAGGGTTTTTATTTTTTTATATGTAAACTGTAACTCTTTTATTATAATTAACAACTTGAACGACCTTTTATTTTATAGAAAACTAATGCGTTTAATTTCTTTTTTTAGTTTTTGTTTATCTGTTGTTATGACGATTTTCCTAAGATGCCCTGATTTCTCCAATATAAAATAAATTATTGGATTATTATAATTATCATTATTTTAACACCTCTTCTTAATCCAATAATTTATTTAAATATTATAACTCATAATTATCTGAATTCATTATTATCGATTTTAAATCTTGCTTTATATGAACCATTATTTTTCACTCGAAATATCCATTTATTATTCAACAATTTTCTATTTCCAATGTCACTTAAATTAACAACTTTCCAAGTTTTATTTTTAATTAATGAATTCTTCTCCTCTTCTATAGCCTTTATGCATTTTTCTTTATCTTCACAGTTTACTGCTTCTTTAAAACTTAACATTACAAATTCTTCTAAATGTGCTGGTTTTTTAATTTCTCTTCCATATCTTGAGTGTTGTTTTTGATTTTTAGTAACTTGATCTGAATCTTCAAATTTATTATCTTCATTTACAAAATTATCATTATCTGAATTATGTGACAAATTTTCTTCATTATCTTGATTATTACAATCTTCTACGTTTAAATTATCATTCTCAATTCCATATTTTTGTACATAATATTTTGATTTATTTGAAATCATTTTATTCTTATATTTATTTGTGAATATTACATCTCTTGATATTACAATTTTTCTTTCTCTCTCGTCCCATAATCGATATCCATTCAGTGCATAACCAACAAAAATATATTCGTCACTTTTATTATTAAGTTTTGGATGATAACCCAATCTTCTTGCATAAGCTATGGTTCCGAATAATTGCATGCTTTTTAAATTTGGTATTCTTTCAAACCAATTTTCAGCTGAAGTTTTTGTTAATGTAGATGTTGGACTACGATTAATTATATAAGTAGCTACATATAATGCTTCACCCCACATTTCTTTTGGCAAATTTGAATCTTCAAGCAGTGCTCTAACACGTTCAACTAATGTTCAATTTAAACGTTCTGCTTTCCCATTTAACTGTGGACTGAATGGAATTGTATAATCCAATATTATTCCTTTTTGTTTAGCCCAATTTTTAATTTTTATGTTTTTGTATTCACCACCATTATCGCATCGTATTTTTGATACTCTCAAATTCCATTTAGCTTCAGCTTGTTCGATAAATTCTTTCAACAAAGTAAAAACTTCAAATTTTCCTCTAGCAAGCTTTGTTACTGTAAAATTTGAATAATCTTCAAGGAAATAAAACGAAAAGAAATGGTTTGTATACAATAAATCTGAAAAATCAACCAAAAGTAATGATAGCAAATGATTTAACATCGAATTTAAAAATATGGCATAAAAAACTTGGTCATTTGAGTTTTGACAATATAAAAAAATTGAAATTGATGGTAAATGGTTTAAATATGTCGAATGTGGACAAAATACGTTCAACTTGTGCGAAAGCTAAACAAAGCAGAGAACCGTTTAAAACTGAAAGATGGAAAGCAAGTAGGCCATTGGAATTAATACATACAGATGTTTGTGGACCTTTTGAATATGAAACTTGGGATGGATTTAATTATTTCGTTACATTTCATGATGATGATACACATTTTACATATAAAAAAATAAAAACCCATTGAATATTAATTATAAAATTCAACAAGGTTCAGAAAAATTAAGTAAGTTTTTGAATCGCTTTTTAATTCCATCGATAATACACTCTATAATTGGCTTACATAAAATTATTTCATCATTGTTCAAAAGTTCGTTCATTTGGTTAATTACAGATACTAATTGAGATAAGAACAATTATCTCCTTGCAGCACATCTATAGCATTAGCTAATGGCTTTGAGCAATTTAGAAACTCACGCAGGTCATTAAAATCTGTAAGCCGCAGAGGTTTTATTTCATTATTGAAATTATTATCAATTAACTTAGTTTCTAGTTTGACTAATTGATTCAAACAGTCATAACTAGAGTTCCACCTGGTCACAACAGGTTTATTGATAGTAAGTCCTAGCTGTGTTTTGAGCATTTTTTTTGTGTGAAAGCAACAACTTCCAAAGAGATGAACATTTATTCATCACGCTCTTATGCTTACGCTTGAGTCCTTCATCAGCAGCTATAGCCTTAGCTATGTCAGTCGATGCTATAAAATTTAAGGTGTGACTAGCACACCTACAGTGTGCCGGGAGAATTGTTTTGCAGCACACTGAGGCCATCTGGCCCATTGTGTGCACCTCCATTTACCAGAGCCTTACCACAGCTGTTCCAATCCTCTAATGAAGCTCAGTAGCCTGCCGTGTTCGGCTTTCCGAATGTCTTCTGGTTCCAAAAATCGTCGCCCCAGGTGTTGCTCTCTGAGGCCAGCCAATGCATGGCACTCGCAGAGTATGTGGAGAGGAGTTTCCTCCTCTTCTAAGCACGCCCTACACATCTCGTCATCACTGATGCCGAGCTTGTGTAGGTGTTGATTCATGGGACAGTGTCCAGTGAGCAGTCCCACAATTGTTCTGAGATCTTTTCTACCAAGTCTCAGCAGATCTTTACTGCGCCTAGCGTTAGGTCCTTCTATAAAGATCCTAGACTGACGCAGTCCTTTGTGTTCACTCCATTCCTTCAAGTGGGATGAGGAGGTCCATTTCTCCAGTGCCCGTTTCTGACGAGCTTTGGGGATGGGGAGAGCCGGTTCCGGCCCAAGGAAGTCCATGTCTGAGCCCCCCCGGGCCAAAGTGTTTGCCCTCTCATTTCCCCGCACGTTAGAGTGCCCTGGGACCCAGCATAGCACAACATCTCTGTTGCGCCCAGCCAGTTGTTCTAATAGCGTGTGACACTCCCAGACAAGCCCCGATTCGAGTCTCCACGCGTGGAGGGCTCTTAGCGCGGCCTGACTGTCCGTGAAAATGCAGATTCGACGACGAAATACGTCCCTCTGCAGACACTCGTTCACACATAATATCAAGGCATACAATTCAGCCTGGAAAATATCGACGTACTTTCCCAGGGGCACAGAGTGCCCCGATTTAAGTCCACCGATCCAACAACCTGAGCCTGCGCCCTCAGACGCGACCGAACCATCCGCATGGCAGACAATCCAGTCACCCCGGGTCATGAGGCTGGTCTCCTCGCTCCAAGATGTTTGTGGAGGTATCATCACAGTGTAATTACGCTGTGTTACTACAACTGGGACCATGCCATCGTCCCTCATACTGAGTATGTGGTCCGCGGCCATTGTCCTTTCGGAAATGGCACAGTGGCCGGTTGCAGTTTTCTTATCTCCCCACAGTTTAACTCGACGAAGTCGAAGATATCCGGCCGCAGCTGCCTCCCTAACCACAAGGTGGAGCGGAGACAGCCCAGCCAGAATCTCCATCGCTGCCGTGGGTGTGGTTCTAAAGGCACCAGTGATCATGAGGCAGGCCAGACGTTGAACTCTGGTCAAAAGGTCTCTCGCCCAGAGTCTTTCCGCCGAGCTCCACCAGATCACAGCCCCATAGGTTAACATTGGTCTTACCACAGATGAGTATATCCAACGTGTTACGTGAGGTGTTAGACCCCACGACTTCCCGACAGCTCTTCTACACGCCCACAGGGTGTCGATTGCTTTTCGGGTTTTGTACTTGATATGAGTCCTCCAGGTTAGCCGGCTATCCAGATATACACCTAGATATTTGACCTCTGTTTGGACCCTCAGTTTTTCGCCGAAGAGTACAGGAGCAGAGTAGCCATCAGTACTTCTTCTGGTGAATATAACATGTCCAGTCTTTTTGGCATTAACTGACAGTTTGTTGGAGCGGCACCATTCCTCAATGAGCCCTAGAGCCTCTTGTGTAAGCTCCTGAGCCACATGTAGGAATTTGCACACTATAAGAGTTGTGACGTCGTCAGCAAACCCCTGCGTGAAGAAGCCAAGTTCATTTAGCCTCCTAATTAGGTCGTCCACTACAAGGTTCCACAGCATCGGAGATAGAACTCCTCCCTGCGGACACCCTTGTGTGGCGTTCATTTTTATTCGACAGGAGCCTAGCTCCGTGCCTATGTTCCTTTCGGATAGCATAGCCCCAACCCACCCAATTAGGGTTGGATTAGCGCCACGCCTCTCCAAAGCAGTGCACATAGAATCAAATGTTGCATTATCAAATGCACCTTCGATGTCTAGAAAAACCCCAATGACGTAGTGTCCACTGCTTAGCCCCGCTTCAATTCGTGAAACGATATTGTGCAGTGCCGATTCAGTGGACCGGCCAATTAGGTATGCGTGCTGGTTGAGGTGCAGAGGAAATTTGCTCAACACCTCCTCCCTGATATGGCAGTCGATAAGCTTTTCCATGGTTTTTAAAAGAAACGATGTCAAGCTTATCGGACGAAAACTCTTGGCCTCGGCGTACGTAGGACGTCCGGGCTTAGGAATAAATACTACTCTAACCTCTCTCCATCCACATGGAATGTATCCAAGGGCGAGACAGGCTCTGAATAGATGTAGCAGCGGTTTAAGCAGATGTTCTAGGCCTCTTTGCAGAAGCACCGGAACAACACCGTCAGTTCCCGCCGATTTGTAAGGGGCAAACGTATTTATCGCCCACTTAATCTTCTCCCGGGTTACGACTTGAGATGCAAATCGCCACGCCAAAGGAGAGGCTGTTCTGTCTGGTATTTCTACCGATTCATTCCCCCTCAACTCAATTGAGTTGGGAAAATGCGTCTGCAGAAGGACTCGCAGGGTCTCCTCAGCCGTGACCGTGTGGTCTCCAGAAGGTCCCTTTATCGAGCCCAAGCTCGCAGCCGGGTCTTTAGAGAGCACCTTTTGGAGCCTTGCTGCATGGGGCATTTTGTCAACGCTCCCACAGTACTCCCTCCAGGACTCTCTTTTTCTACGACGTATAGCCGATTTGAACTCCCTGTGAGCCTCTTTGTAAAAGTCCCATGCTTGTGGAGTGTTTTCGAGTCTAGCTTTGTTCCACAGCTTCCTCGCTTTTGACCTTATGTTAGAAAGGTCTCTGTTCCACCAAGGGGCTCCTTTGGCTCCACGAGAGGTCCTGCATGGACGACTTTCTTCGTAGGACGCCAGGATCGCGTCTTGCAGAGATTCTGACAGCAGTTCTGTTTCAGTAGTGTTGCGAGTCCTCAACGGAATATCAGATACACGACCCGCTAGACCCTCGATAAAAGAGGTCCAGTCAGTTAGTCTTGGGTCTCTGGATTCAGATTTGAGTGCCTCATCCACTTGAAGGTTAAACAGGATGTATCTGTGGTCCGATGAGCTCAGCTGCTTTGATACATGCCAGCCATTGATCTCTTGGGTGATCGCCGTGGCGCCTAAGGTTATATCCATCACCTCCTGTCCCGCACGCGTGACAAATATGGGCTCATTATCACGATTAAGTAAGTCTAAATCGGTTGTTGCTAGCTACGCAAGCAACGCTCCTCCCCTGGAGTTGACGCCTCTACTCCCCCACGCAGTGTGGTGCGAGTTGGCGTCACACCTTACTAACGGGGGCAGTTAACTGCTCCTGCAGAATTCCACCACCTTCACCATCTCAGCTGATGGTGGAGCGGTGGGTGAGTCAAAAGGGAGGTATACCGAGCTCACTATCAGAGTCCTCGGCCCACCTTTCCTTCTGTATTTCACTTGAGCTGCAACAACATCTCTGGAGCAGAGGTCATTCAGCGAAAAGACCTCGACCCGCTTCGAGATGAATATGCAAGCTCTAGGCCTGCATCCATCGGGTCCAGTGATAACTGAACCCGAATGTGAAAATATGCCCCTAACCCGCCTCCTTGTTAACCAAGGTTCCTGGATCAGGCCTATGTCAATGCGGCCAGTGTCGAGCGCTCTTCGTAAACATGAAGAGGCCGCAACACTGTGCTGCATATTTATTTGTACAAAGGACAAGAGGTCACTAGCCATTGGTAGTCCCCGGCTTGTCCTTTTTTGCAGGCTCCTGGCGGCCCTCCTTGCTGAGCAACCAAACGGTGGCCCGGCCGAAGCCGTAACGAGGCGCCATTTTCTGAGCTTTCAGAGCCTCCAGAGCTGGTCCCCACAGACCCACCACAAGACGGGTCGTATTTGACCCAATCTTTTCGGACCCGTAGAGAATCCAGCTGCTGGTTGCCAGCCCTGGGTTCAAAGTCTCCAGGTTACGCAGTATAACAGCCGGTTCCTCTTGGAGACCCCGGACATGTATTACCGCTCGCCTGGGTTTAGGGACCTCACTGACCGATGTTACTCGGAGAGTTAGCCCCTCGATCTGGAGACCGTTTACAACGTCTCTCAGCCAATCCTTGGACTGTTGATCTTCACAGTCCACGTATAACGCACCCTGCCTAAATTGATGGGTTCTGAAGGTCGGGATGTGCCCACTTTCCGCGAGCCCTTCCGCCGCCCTGTACAAAGCCCCCTCAAGCTGGCCAAGGACTGCTTTTCCTTCTGCAAATGTGAGCTGCCTCATAGGGAAGCCCTCACAAAATACACACACCTTTAGTGCCTCATCCACCTCAGGCATATTACTGCCAGATGGACGGGCCCTTTTGGTGGGTTTTTTGACACTGGGTGGCGTCTTATCTGACCCTCGAGCCCGCTTTCGCGAGCCCCCAGGGACAGACTCCTGCCTCCCACTGCTTTTACCTGATTGAGGATCCCCCGCCGTTGGCTGAGCCGCTGGGCCCCCTTGGGGAGCACCTGCAGCCGCAAGCCTGGCTTTACGGGCTCTTCTTTTAGCAGCTCCGCTGCGATTCTGCCTGCGAAGTTGCAGTTTCTTTTCAACGTCCCCAGATAATTCCGAGTCCGTGTTGTCGGTTTCTTTTAATGATTGTTTTTGGTCCATGTATGGTCCCACGAGTAGCTGGGGAAATATTCTCGACTGCAGCAGAGCCCCGCATGCTGCAGAAGGGGGATAAATACAACCGGATGTCCCCAGATGTCCGGAGGTCACCGTTTGCGACTCACTAACGAAGAGCCATTCGTCCCCTAGGCACGGTTGACCACACCACGGGATTTCGGGAGTTTGGTTCGCGGCAACGGTTTTCTGTGTTACCCTTAAAACCGCCACTAACCACACACGCGGCTGATCACATATGTGGCCAACCACACGTGTGGCCTTCCTCCTGTCCACCATTCGGTGACGCGCCTGGTGGCTGCTCCACCAGCCCCCAAAAATTGGGTTCCAGGAAAAAAATCATGGTTAGGTATTGGAATGTCCAAATCGTCGGAAATTTCATCGACAGACATAATAAAAATTGTTGCTACAAAAATAAATAAATATACCCAAAATTTTAAATGCCTTTACAAAGTCTGAACCATTGTCAGTTACAGTAGCTTTTATTTTATCCGGTGATAAACCAAAAGATGAGTGAATTTAAAATAAAAGATTACCAATGGCGTCAAATGTATGTATTCCGGGAACTTTCTGCAGGCGATAGCTGCCGACTTTCTTTATAAAGTTTCTACATCGAGCTAGATAAAAATCAAAAAAATTATACTCATCAATTCTATAATTTTGAAATTGGATACAATTAAATTTCAATCAAAATATTATAAAAAACCGCGTGATATAATTATTGTTAATTAATAATTACCCTGCTAACAGTGACTCCTAAATATCGACGTGTTCCTTCTGTCCACACATCGGCTGTCGTGCAGACGTATGCATTCTGTTCAACTATCATCTTTATACGCTCTTGAATTTCTTGCATAGTTTTATTGAAAATTTCATCGACTTTTTTTCCCAATGTATGGCGTGTGAGATGTATCATTTGCTGATCCCCTTTTACTAATTGAAGATCTAAAGTGGATAGAATATAGAATCAGTTAAAAATTGATACTGATTCAGTATTCAATATTGAAAGTTGATATCTACAAACCATCAAATATTTTTCTGAATACTGGATCATCAACTATACTGAAAGCCAACATGAACTTCAAGACCAAGTTGGTAACATTATCTTTAAATTGAGTTTGGTTGAAAATGCATGACCAACGTTTTCTATTTATAATAATATCATTTTTAGCTTGACGTTTAAGTTTGCAGTATTCTAAATAATTTTCGAAAGCATCAGGGTGTACTCTCTAAAATTCAAAATTATGATAAAATTTCAACTCTACTATAAAATATGGTAATTAATTTCTATTTATTTTACCTTCAGATGTGAAGTGAAATTCGATGTTGTGCGAATAGATCCTTTAATTGATTTTTTCGAAGGACACAGATTACAAAAAGCGTATACTGCACCAGTCAAGCTAGAATTCTCGAAGTCGACCGTGAAAAATTTACCATCCAAACAAGGCATTTTTCTTATCTTGCCATGTAAATTATCACTAATCTCACTTTCAGATAACTCTGGATTTTTGGATTTATCAACAGCACCATTTTTGGGCGTTGCCGCTGAGCTTTCAGACAAATCCTCAATGTTATCAATATTGGTAATATCTATAATTGTATCATAATTGTGACTTTGACTTGAGTTTGTAAGCGTGACACACGTTGTAATTTGAACTTCGAATGGGTTAGATTTCTAGAGTTTTTTTCTTTGGGGAGAGTTTGATGGCGATACAGACCTGAAAAAAAAATGCAGAAAAAATTTACATTTTTTTTTCAGTCCAGTAAACTCATTTTCTATCATGAGTTCTCGATAGAATTTTAAGATTATACTTATATGAATAAAAGAAGTTTAATTATAGCTGAAATAATACTTACATATCAACAATTATTTTTTAGCTGGTCAACGAACTATAATTTTGGTTGCTATTTATTTATTCTTTTGTTTTCTTATTTTATCACTGGGCAATATTTGTTTCATGGCACTCTACAGTCCTTTCAAATATAATTTTTATAATCACTACTTACGAAATCGAAATTTTCAAAATAACTCCCGCATTTTTGATAACAACTATATATATTTGGAATAAAAAAAAATAATCAATTTAATTAGAGGTTCCATTTAATGAACGTATCTGATTCTATTTAGCTAATTTGATTGTCTCTAGATTTCACCGTTTTTAAAATATAACACAAACTTATGTTTTTTTAAATGGAACCTATATTTAATTTATCACTAATTAATTAAATCAAAGGTCGTTAGTATTGAAAAAAATGTTGTACGTTACACGGTGGGAAGTGACACACTCCGCTCTTCTGAAAAGTGTCACTTTCCCACTTTGTAAAGTAAATAACTATTTCACATTTTAATGTGTTTAATTGAATTTTCCATCTTTGAAGGTATTTTTCCAGGTCATAAAAATGGTACTGTAATTGTTGATTAGCTACACTTACATAGTATGAGTGAGCATATATTGTGTCACAAATTCTTTTGCGGCAAATGATGCCAGCCAGTGGTCAGTCGGATGGGGGTGGGTATTTTTGGAAGTTGCTTGTTTTAGGGCGCCACCAATTTTTGTGATGGGACAAATTGGAACCCGTTTACTATTTATAATAAGTGTAATCGCACAAAATGAAACCGATTTTTAAAAATCCAAAATTATATATATATTTGTGATCGAAATTATCGATTCAAAAAAAAATTTAACAAAACAAATAAAACAATTCGATTAATTATTGATAAATTCTTAAGACAAAAGAATCAAATTTAACATAAAATAACAATAATAATGGGACTAACGCTCGGTGCACCCAACGATAGCTTTACACAGCTAATTATGATAAAGTTTAAATTTATAATTATCAACAATAATTTAATATCGGTATCGATATTTAAAGATACAAAAAAAAACGAATAAATGGGAAGCTGTTACTCTACTTATACGTAGATAGTATACAGCTCGACAAATATATATATCAAAACGTGGCCAATAACGCCGACGATTATAATTATGTAAAATTCGATGAATGATGTTTGTACACTTATCTGTGTCCGATGTTTGGAACGAGCAGGAACGAGATGTTGTTACAGGAGGTCCAGTTCATGATTTGCTATGTAAACAGTGGCTTTTTTGACGTCGATTCGATGCTGTCGCAATAACTCAACGATAACAGTAAACCAAAAATTTCAAGGAAAGTGAAGATACCAAAGAAAGTGAAGATACCAAGGAAAGTGAAGATACCAAGGACAGTGAAGATACCAAGGACCCCTGAAATAATATGGTTTCCCCAAAAATTGTAAAACCTGCCTTGTAGCGTTAGTGTGATCTTTACCTGGTTCATGTATGGGGATAATTTTGGAAATTTTCCAACATTGAGGGAAATATTCCGTTTTCATAATAATATAATTGTATTATTGCCGTCTTAGAGAGGTTTTCAACTATCTTGTTTTCTATGTTATCATGTCCTAGGTTTTTCTTGGTTGGTAATTTTTTAATTATTTTTAGGGGGTCCAGTAGTTGTAGTTTTGTTTTTGTTTTTCTGTTGTGAATGAATTCTATTTTTTTGTCAATGAGTTTTTGGACTGTGTTTTCCAGATGTTTTTCAAGTGCATTAATTTTCTATGTCGATTTTCTGGATGTCTTGCAACTCGTTAGCTATCATCTCAGCTTTTTCTTTGTTAGTAAATGCAGTAATGTTATTATTTTTTAATGTTGGTATAGTAGCCGGTTCTCTTCTTACTTAGAGCTCTAATTATATTCCATACTGAGCTATCCTTGTGGCTCAACGATGCTATTTTTTATTCCATTCATTGTTTCTTGTTTCAGTTATTTTGTTTTTAATTTGTGTGTTTAAAGTATTCATTTCTTCTTTGTAATTGTGCTGTGACGTTGTTTGCCATTTCTTTATAGCTTTGTTTCTTCTAGTGATTAGTCGTTTTATTTCGTCATTTATTTCGTCTTGGTATGGTTTTATTATGATCTTTTTTGGATTATTCTGTTTTGTTTTCACTATTGTTTCAGTGAGTTGTTCTTTTTCAAAATCTATTTCTTCTATGGTGTTAATTTTGTTGTTGATCCTAATTTTTCCGTCTAATTCTTCTCTGAATCTTTGCCAGTTTATATTTTTGTATGATGTGACTGTACGCCTTACCTGGTCTTTTACTTGGTTGTTCAGTGTTATTAAGATTGGGTCGTGGTCCGAAGGTAGTTCTGGTATGGTTGTCGGTTTTGTTGTTTGTATAATGTTTTTAGTAATAGTTAAGTCAATTGTTGATGGGGTGCGTCCATTTAATGGGAAATGCGTTTTGTCGTCGGTGTACAGTATCTCTAAATTATTGTTCATACAGTATTTGAAAAGTGTCTTGCCATTCGTGTTGTTGCTGTCGTTGTTCCATGTCAAGTGTCTGTCATTAAAGTCTCCAATTATCAATACTTTTCTACTTTTACTTATGAATTTGTTTAGCTCCGATTCTGTTAGTTTATTGGATGGTGGATTATATATTCCCGTGAGTGTTGTCTTTTAATCTGATGGATATGTTTTCGATTGGAGATTGTTCTGTTGTTATTAGCTGGAATGGAACTTCGTTGTTGATAATTAATGTTACTCCACCACCATGTTTGTTTCTGTCTTCTCTGATTATTTGACGATTGCTGATTTTCAATTGGTCGATGCTGTCATATTTAGTTTCGTTGATAAACATTATATCTATTTTATGTTTATGTAATGCTCTTCTTTTCAGAGAGACCATTAGCATTCCATAACGCTATTTTGACTTTACAGTCTATATTTGTCGATTTGTTGTGTGAAATTTACTATTGTTATGAATATTTCATTGCTGTTTTTGCACGCTGATAACATTTTATTCAGGTCTCGAATTGCTTCGGTTACATTTTTTTACGTTTATCATTTTACTCAGTGATTTTAATTCATCAGTCAAACTTACGAAGCTGCTGATTTCTGCGTTAGTTGTTGACAGTTGTTGTTGTTGTTGTTGTTGTTGTTGTTGTCGTTGGGATTGTTGTTGTTGATTCTGTTGCCTAAGTTGTTGTCGTTGTTGTTGAGGTGCTTCTTGCTCTTGTTGTTGTTGTTGTGGTTTCTGGTGGGGTTGTCGGCTGTGCTAAGGGTTTCTTATGGGTAAGAGAGCTGGTGCGTATTTCGTTTGATTCTTTGTCTTATTGCTGTTTTCTTTGATATTTTGGACTGCTAGCTGGTAATTTCGCAGTCTATACTGATTGCGATTTCAGTGATGAAAGTGTGTCTTTCGTGCAGTCATTTGTCTAGTGTTCTCAACCTACTTCGCATTTTGTAGATTTTTGTACAGTTTATTTTCAATTCTTTCAGTTCTTGTTGTATATCTTGGCATTCCGGTTCGTGGTCTAACCCTTTTAATACAAAAACGAGCGTTTTGTTAGCATTTAATGTGTATGTGTGGTATGCTATAGCATTGTGATTTAACTTTTCTCTTAGGGTTTGCCAGTTTGTTTCGTTGTTTCTAAAAACTGTTGTACTGTTTTTTGTGTATTTTAAACGAAATTCGTTCTTACATGTATCTTTCAATACCTGGATCAGAGTTTTGTGCTCATTAATTTTCCCATGTATGACGATTGGTGGGCAGTTGGTTTTTGAATTGTTTTGTTGCACTGTTTCCATGCTTTCATATTCGTCTTCGTTTTCAGTGTCTGATTGATCGGTTAGTGGTTCGTATCTGTTGTTTGTTGCCACATAGTGTGTTGAGCATGACCGATACCACTCGGCTACCATCAACTCAAATTTTTACATTGTTTTATTCGGTTAGACTTGTCCTGAAAATCTTTTTCGGGCGATTCCTCCTAAACGAGGGCTCTCTAGAATGAACCTCTTTAGAATGAGATTGAGTTTGTTCCACGGGCTTAGGACCGAGTGGGAGAGTCAGCTGGACACTGAGATCCTGCGTGATAGTCACATTCTGACGAATCATAATAAATAAACGGTTGCCGAGGCGAGGATCTTCTTTTCCAGTGGCGTCCTGATTATATATAAATATTTTTAAAGTTGCATTATCTACATAATAGGGATTGAGAAAGATGATCATGATGCTATCTGGTGGAAACAATCACAAGCAATATGATGGTAAACAGTATTACTTTAGCATTAAAAGTATCTTCAATTATTAATTTTTTTAAAGTAAAATAATCTTTCGTCATGACTTCATCAAAAGTTATTGTAATTAAGGTATCACATCAATTAAAAATTCATCACCTCGTCTAATTGTAATTAGAACACTTCCACTGGGTGAATAAATGAAGTCGCAGAAAGCAATGTTTGTAATGTACAGTTGCAGTTGAATTTGTGTATAAATGGAATGAGTTGTACTTAAACGCAAACCATTTTCATCAAATTTGAGATAATTTATATTAGCTTGACATAATTTTTCGTCAAGAGCAGGTTTATCGCGACATGAATATGGACACTTGATCTCGATTAATCTTTTCTCCCAAATGTTAGATCCATACACGAGAATACCATCTGGGCTGCAACTTGCCTGAGGGATGTTGATGGTAAGGTCATATGCATTTTTTTTTATTTTGCTTACACAATGATGTAAAGGTATTTCAAGTTCTTTGTGCTTACATCACATTGTTTTTCTCGTTTGACGCCAGGGTGCTCTCCTTTCGACAGTAGTGCTGCCTCTATAGTTCACGCACGGTCCCTATAAGAATAAAATGAGCATACCTGAACAACAATACAATCGTGGCGACGAAAGGGTGACCAGAGGTTTTGGAAAGCTATAAAACTAATATGTTATGCAATTTTACGGATATTTATTCTTTAGATTGTAGGATAGCAAAATGTAACAAGTAGTTTCGAGTTTATTTTATTAAAACTACATACGAACTACATGACAACTCACTTGCAATTGCGTGTGTTGGCGACTCGTTAACAACTACCCTCTTGTTCTAGCATATTCTAGAACTATAGACTATAGACATGCTTATTCAGCATCTCTAACATCTCCCCTTCTTAAAGATTAAGATTCAATTAATCTTATTGGCTTTTTTACAATTACTACCACCTGGCTCAGTAGTATCAGTATATTTCTTAGTGACATGATTGTTTACAACTAGATCATTATTATTATTATTTTCTGCATTTTCATTAGTTTCACCACCATTACTATTATAAAATTCCACATCAGGCACAATAACCCGTGCATAACCTGACTTTGGTAAAGCAATACTATTCCTTATATGAGATTGTCCGTTTTCAGTTATGACTTTAAAACTTTTAGGGGATGATCCTATCTCTGTTACAATGCCAGAAATCGAAGTTTTCTTTATTTGATCTTGTACATAAACATTATCACCTACTTCAAAGGATTCTCTATGTCTGGAATGTTTGTCATAATTTAATTTAATTGGATCTTTATTAGGTAACATTTTTTTGTATGCTTGATCATAAACCATTTTGGGTTTAAGATTTGGTACCGTTGTGGGTAGTTTTGTTCTTAGTGGTCGAGACATTAATATTTCACACGGTGTATATGAGTAGTTCTCACGAATTTGCGAAAAATGTCTTCGAATAATAAGAAGAATATAATTTGCAAAAATTAACAATTTTATCTATTCAATTTATAGTACACAAGTAACTCACCCCAGCTGACTATGTGGTCATCAACTTTTCTCGATATGAACGAGAATAAAGTGGTGATGACAAAAATCAATTATGAGGGAATGATAATTCAAGTGAGGCAATGGATTTTTTTAACGTTATTACTATATTTAGATTAAGCTAACACAATAAACATCTTTTTTTATCTCAACATGAATTTATTTTATTCAAACTTGTTTTACAACATTTTAACAAAAATATAATTTGAAATATACTGAGATCTGTTATATTTATTTTAGTTATTTTCTAAGTTTTACTAACATATTTTATAAATTTCGAGGTTGAATAATTAACAAATATCGATCCTTATATTATAATTATTTTAATGTGGTACTAGTTTCTAGCCCATCCTCAGCCACAGACCTGGAGTAGATGTTAAACAATTACATTAATTATGAAACACAAAATTACAAAATATAAAAAAATACAAAAATATACAACCAACTCAAACTTACGTCATAATTAGCGAAGCAAAACAAACATCAAAACGAAAGTTAAAATGGCATTAGCCATGTGGTTAATATCAATACAAATTCAAACAAAGTCAAGATAAAAACAATTCAAAAATGATAACTAACAAAATATTATGATATTAAAGCCGTACGAAACAATTTTTTAATTAATACACCAAAATCATTAACATTAATTAGATGATGATTTAGTTAATTTCAAAAACTTTAAAATGGAAATCGAACAACAAATAAAGCACATGTAAGTATAGCAAGGAGCACCGGAAGAATGAGATTCGAAACAAATGTCAATTGCTAAAAGAAATTGCGCAGAAATTATAATGGTAATCAACTCTGAAAAGGTGACACTGAAGAGTTAATCATAGGTCGCAGTCCTTCATCAACAGCAACAACCACAGTTCGTTCACAAACATGAATTTTTAAATTTTACAGAACCAAGCCAAAAAAAAATTTTTTTTTTACATTGCACAATCACTACCCTACAACAAGTCTACATATGAAATTAATACAAAATGAAAATGTAGTCAATCATTAAAAAATCAATCTAAACAAAATATAACAACTCAATACTAAAATCAATTAGTGTAAACAACGTCAAACTCATAACTACAGTTAGAGTGATAAAAATTGGATAAGATCAAATATCAAATTCAATGTCAATTAGTTTAAACTTAAATTATGAATTCCAGTCTAGAATCCATATTATGTATCTGAGGTATGAAAATAACAAAATCAGACTGTATAGTTTTTGTAAAAACAAAGAAAAACAACAAGAACAACACGCACAGAGAGACGAGAAGAAGCGTTAGATAATGAAGTTATATAGAGATTTATTATGAAAATATTGAAACGAATAAAGATGTATATGATAATTCCAGCTGTTCATTCAGTAAGTTCAGTTTCTGCTTCTTTCTCTTAAATATTTCATAAGCCTCTAGTAACGATAATTTATGGCCTTTGTTACCTCTATGTAGGATTTTAACATTATTATTATCATTACTAAAATGATTATTCAATTGTAAATGTTGACAAAATTTAGAATTAGTTAATGTTCTATGTTCTTGAATTCTCGTAATCACGCTTCTCCTCGTCTCTCCCACATATTGCGCATCACAATCGTCACATTTGATGCAGTATACACCGCTCACACCAAGTCGATCTTCAACATCTATTCCATTAAACAACAAATTAAAAACTGTAGAAACTGATTTAAACGATGGCTTTATGTTATATTTCGTTAAAAATTTGAATATTTCGTTATTGAATGGTCCATTTTTAAAAGAACGATATGTAAAATTATCCGATGTTTGTGGCTTTATATATAGTGGGTCAAGGGCGATTTTTATCTTATAGAACAACTTATTGACAAAATATTTTGGATAATCATTCGCCGCAGCTAGACAATGTATTGTGTTAAATTCTTTATCAAAATTATCCTTCGATAAGGGTGTTTTTAACAATCTTCTGAAATAATAATGAAATGTACTTTTTTTATGAGAAATGTTGTGAAATGAGTTACAGTCGGACCCGCTTAAATGCAACTTGACGGGACACGAGATTTCGTTGCATTTATCAGAGTCTCTCATTTATGCGGGGCCCGCTTAAATGCAACAATTTTGCTTTTATGCGGGGACCCACTTAGAGGCAATAATTCTGCAATTAAACTCGGTTCGCGTGAATCAAGATATATACTACATATGCACATTAAAACTATATTTTAGAAAAAAAAAACAAACATAAATAAATCAGTAGTACAGATTAATGGAAAACAATGTATTTTAATATTACTATTTTTTTTTAAATCAGAAATTTCCTTTTGAATGGAACTTTTATTTTGTGATAATATTTGGTCCTCTATTTCTTCAATTGGATCCGTTGTCAAATTATAATTTTCAAAATACATCCTAATATCCGTTTATAAAAACACCTTATAAAGTCGAACGTTAATTGTATAATGTGTTTATATTTAAAGTAAATTTGCTGACTTTTGTCTCGAGATTTCATCGTTAAGAATGTATCTTTTAATAATCAATTTTTTTGTAAACGTAGCAGTAAAAAAAGTTTGTTTGCAAACAAATTGCATTTATGTGGGTATTTTTAGATGACTTAGGGGTACAATTATGCGGTTTTTGCTCCTAAGCGGGTTACAATTAAGCGGGCAAAAATACATGGCATGAATAGGGAAAAATAATGGGGCACGAAGGAGCGGAACGTTTAAGCGGGTTTTGCATTATTGCGGGTTGCATTTAAGTGGGTCCGACTGTATATGGAATAATACTGCTACAAGTAGTTGGTTTTCGAAAGATGCTAAAATTAAATGTATTATTTATTTTATCTAATGTAATTGATATATCTAAAAAAATTTTATTTGATTATTGATTTTTACTTTTGTTGTAAATTTTAATTTAGTATGTATACCATTTATATATGTAGTTAAATCATCGACAATATTTGGATTGATATTATTGATTACAGCGAATATATCATCCATATATCGTGTCCAGAAAACAATATGTTTAAAATGTGGATTTTTACTATTCAAAATATGGGTTTTTTCTATATAGTCCAAATAAAAGTCAGCTATTAAACCCATTCCCATAGTAAGCCTTCATTAATTTTATAAATTTTTTGATTAAACTGACAATAATTATAGGTAGTGATGATATTAAACAACTCTGAAAGATTAATACGAGAAAAATTATCAACTTTATCATTCAAAAACTCATTTAAAATATTATGGGTGAAGTTTAAAGGGACATTAGAATATAAATTAGTAACATCCAAAGATAACATTATCAAACTATTAACATCAAAATTATCCAAATTTAAGGTTTCCAATTTATTTATAAAATCTAAAGAGTTCTTCACAGTAAATTTAGGTGTAAAATTGAGTGTTAAAAATTTTTAAAAATGATTTAGCTAATTTTTCAGTAGGGGTGTTTTGAAATGTTGTTATCGGTCTGATGGGATGATTAGGTTTATGTAATTTAATAAGTGAATACAATTTGGGAATTTTTGGGTTCATCGGCATAAGATGTCTAATATTAATATGAAATTTTTGAAATGTTGGTTTTGTTTTTTTAATAAATTTTTTAACCCTTTACTGCATGATTTTTTGTATTTTTGTGAAAAAAATCTAGAAGGCTAAAATTGATGTACAGATTACGAAAAAAATAGTCAAAAAAATATTATTAGTTGTAAAATATTATTTTTTTGAAGAAAACTACACGTTGCAAATTTGCAACAGTGAGCATGAAAGATAACTATATACTTAAAATATTTCAGGAGGTCAGACACAATATTACCATTTTTAAACACATTTAGAAATCTTAGATTTTATTAAAAATATTAAGAAAATTCGTAAGTATATACAAATTCAACACAAGCACAAATTCAAGGCTGGTGAAAATTGTAGAAACAATTTTTGTTTTTATTAAAACATAAGTTTAAATTACATTTTTCACATAGTACTGACGTAATGCCTTTGCATTTTGGCATTTTGCACCTTTCCCTTTTATTGGAAAATACAGGCCAGTGACTAATTGCGTCTTTTCTAAGAGGTTCCGGAGGTAGTGCAGCAATGTTTCTTTTTCTTTTCTTCGTTGCAATTTCTTTTTCAATATTGGAAGGCCTTCCTCGTTTAGATGTAGTTCTCTGGTATACTTTACACAAGGCTTCTGCTACATCAGCTCGAAAATCACACAAACTTGAAATGTGTTCATCTTCTTTTATGTTTTTCACTCGTCTATAGAGTAACCAAGCGTTTACCATACAAACATCTAATAAATGATAGAATATTCGAAAATACCATTTTTTAGACCTCAAACGAATTTTATAGCGGCCAATAAGACTGTCTGTTAAGTCTACACCTCCCATATGTCTGAAATACATAATAACAAAATACACATGTAAAAGATATTTATAAAATTACCTATTATACTCCTTCACAGCTTTTGGGCAGGAAATGTTCACTTTTTTTTTCTCTGACTTATCAAATCTTTTGATCTCGCTTTTAGGCATTTCTCCACATAATGTAGAAACTAAAATAACAGGTTTTGTATCTTTCCACAATAGAGCAGAAATTTTACATCCTTCAAGCTCCGTAACATACTCATAGGATACTCCTCTGTCTTTATCTTTTAAATCGGCCTCAACAGGAAGCGGGCAATTGGGAATCCCATTTCTTCTTGCAGTTCCAACGCAGTAGATTCCATTTTTTTGCAAATATGTGATCAACGGCAAAGGTGTGTAATCGTTATCGAAATATAGTTGATGATTTACGTTTTTTGTAACGTTTCTTAGTAACCGCACTACAACATTTCCACTAGCCCCAAGATCCGGTTCTTTATCAAGCCTGTTTTTTCAACATTTTCAGTGCCTGTATACAATTCAAAATCATAAGTGAAGCCGGATACCCCACTAATAACAAAAAACTTGAATCCCCATTTGTGTGGTTTCATGGGTATGTACTGAATAAGATAGTGACGAGCTTTGGTGGCGCAGAGCTGTTCATCAACCGACAAATATTTTTCAAAAGGAATTTTTTGAAACCGTGCTTTTATGGAATCTATAATTGGTCGAATTTTATGGAGTCTATCGCGTTCATCGCCTTCTCCTAGATTATTATTGTCACTGAAGTGAAGAAACTTCCGAATGTGTTCGAAATGATTCAGTGACATTGTATTGTACACTCTTTCGTACCCGATTTTTTCTGACCAATAACTCCTTATACTTGGCAAATGCGCAACTGACATGTAAAAACAAATACCTATATATTTTCTTATATCATCGGCTGTCAGATTAGCAGGTTTAGAAATATCTTTTTGAATAGAATTAAGATTGCTCTGTTCTACAATATTACGAATAAGCTCATCAGAAAAAAAATATTTAAAAAAATCGTAGGGAGTTGATAAATGCATTACTTCAACTGGTAAATCGGTACTTCCTTTGAACTCAAATTCTTCTTCTGGTAATATAAGGTTTTCCTTTCTCCAATGCAGATCTTTCATATTGTATAGAGGTTCACTTTTTTTGCTAGTTGTTTGATTTCTCCCATTATTACTTTTTTTCCGTTCGTTTGTTAGCGAAGATCGTAAACGTTTTAATATTGGAGTACTAGGTTCTTCCCGTTTTTCTAAAGATTTGTAGAGCTTCTTTCTTTTAGTGCGTGCAGCTTTTTTCGGGGTAGGTTCATCTTCATATTCAAGGTTTCCATGAAATTCTACATTGTCATTATTTTCCTTTCCATTTTCGCCAGCACTTTTATACTGTTTATTTGCTCTTTTTTCTTTGTTAATATTTTCTTGAAGTACGATTCTGCTGTCCGTTTCAATACTTTGGTGATTTTTCTTATTTGCGTTTTCTGCAAATTCAGCAATGTCTTGGGACTGCCTCATTTCATTTTCTAATCGTGTTCCATCTTCACAGTATATGGGAACGTTTTCCAAGTCAAGATCATTTTCATTTACGGAGCTGTTAAATTGAAAACAATCTTCAAAATTGTCTGCAGACAAATCCGGCACATATTCGGAATCTTCATTTAACAAGCTCTCGTTATTTTCTAGACCATCTTCACTTACATCGCTAAGATGATTTACGATGTATTCCAACTCATCTTGAGTCAAAGGCTTCTTAGAAGTCATTATTTGCACTGAAAATAAGAGAACAAAAAAGGTACAATGTTGCATATTTGATACAAAAAAAAAGATTCTCATGCACGGTGTTGCAGATTTGATACATAATATTTACAGTTCCAGTTATTTTTTCCTCTGGTCTTTATTTTGTCGGGAAACATAGAAACATAATCTTCTTACCTTATTTCACTATAAAGCACTTCACTTTGCTTCATAAATGCAGACAAAACCAAAAAAATCTTTACTAAAGGACAGCGTGACACACACAAATCGATGCGGTAGTCATACTGAAACTTTAGATGTTTCTAGAAACTGTCGAAATACTTTCATTCTTATGTAGTATTGCTATAAGGTCGAATATGTATATTGCTGTTGCAGATTTGCAACACAGATCCTCAAATTAGAACAAATTTCCGTATATTTTGTTAAAAAAAGATAGCGTTGCATATATGCAACTCTATGCAGTGAAGGGTTAATGTTGAAAATAAGTGATTTAAGAGGATTTTTATGTAGTTCTATATAATTATTTACTGTGAAAAACTCGAGTGTCTTTTCTATATAAAGCGATCTAGGAAGAATAACAACACCGGCATTTTTATCGGCCTTAGTGTAAACAGCGTCCGCATCTGATATTTTTTGTTTTATACTTTTTACAATAGGTCTATAGAGTGAACAATTATCAATTTTATACGAACTATGGTCATTGCAATTTTTAGTTACAAAACGATTTTTTAATTTTTTTAGATTATGAATACCAACCAGACGAATCTCATCTTCATTAGGGTGACCTCAAATTGCTGCGTCCATATCAATTGCTAGGTCTATCAATTTGTTGTTCGAATTACTATGGTCTATTGCCAGTTTATGTCCCAATTTTAGAAATTTCTGTTCAACATTACTAAAAACAGTATTCGATAGATTAGTGAAATTATCTTTAAACTGAAATGGTGGGGGGAATGACGTCACGTCTCGACTTACGAATACTCCATTTACAATTGAATAATCATGTTAGTAATGATAATAATAATGTTAAAATCCTACATAAATGTAATAAAGGCCATAAACTGTTATTACTAGAGGCCTATGAAATATTTAAGAGAAAGAAACAAAAACTGCACTCGCTGAATGAACAGCTGGAATTATCATATACATCTTTATTCGTTTCAATATTTTCATAATAAATCTCTATATAACTTCATTAACTAACGCTTCTTCTCGTCTCTCTGTGCGTGTTGTTCTTGTTGTTTTTCTTTGTTTTTACAAAAACTATACAGTCTGATTTTGTTATTTTCGTACCTCAGATACATAATATGGATTCTAGACTGGAATTCATAATTTAAGTTTAAACTAATTGATATTGAATTTGATATTATCCAATTTTTATCACTCTAACTGTAGTTATGAGTTTGACGTTGTTTACACTAATTAATTTTAGTACTGAGTTGTTATATTTTGTTTAGATTGATTTTTTAATGATTGACTACATTTTCATTTTGTATTAATTTCGTATGTAGACTTGTTGTAGGGTAGTGATTGTGCAATGTAAAAAAAATTTTTTTTTGGCTTGATTGCGACCTATGATTAACTCTTCAGGGTCACCTTTTCAGAGTTCATTACCATTATAATTTCTGCGCAATTTTTTTTAGCAATTGACATTTGTTTCGAATCTCATTCTTCCGGTGCTCCTTGCTATGCTTACATGTGGTTTATTTGTTGTTCGATTTCCATTTTAAAGTTTTTGAAATTAACTAAATCATCATCTAATTAATGTTAATGATTTTGGTGTATTAATTAAAAAATTGTTTCGTACGGCTTTAATATCATAATCTTTTGTTAGTTATCATTTTTGAATTGTTTTTATCTCGACTTTGTTTGAATTTGTATTGATATTAACCACATGGCAAATGCCATTTTAACTTTCGTTTTGATGTTTGTTTTGCTTCGCTAATTATGACTAATAAGTTTGAGTTGTTTGTATATTTTTATGTTTTGTAATTTTGCGTTTCATAATTAATGTAATTGTTTAACATCTACTCCAGGTCTGTGGCTGCGGATCGGCTAGCTGCCCGAAACTAGTACCGCATTAAAATAATTATAATATAAGGATCGATTTTTGTTAATTATTCAACCTCGAAATTTATATAATATACCTTATGTATGAAAACTACGATTCATATTTTATAAAGTTTTAGTTCAATTGTATTATTAAGAAAAAACTAATTCACTGAACATTAAATTTCTAAAAATAAATAAATAATAGAATTACAAGTTATTTTTTATTTCTTTGACAGAACAAATATACCTCTCGATAATAATTTTGGCACATCAATTTTCTGCAAAATCTAATTCCAGCAATACAATTCTCCATCCTTAATTACCGGCCATTTCCATCCTTTTCTCCCTTCTTTCATAGATCGAACCATAGCTCCTTCGTCAAAAACAGATATAATTTCGCCAGGATAAATCTTGGTTTCCCATTTTACAAGTACATAATCACCTATACTGTAAGCGTTTAAACTTGACTCGAGTATCTTTGGCACAGGAGAATCACATTTAGTTTTCTTTGGTAACTTTACAGCCACATTTGTAGGCTTATAGTTTCTTAATGTTTTCTTCATTGAGCTATTACTAGGGCATGGATAATACCCCAAATGGAAATGACTACATTTACCTTCGCATTGTAGGCACGAAAGACTTCTAAATTCAAAAAAATTATTGTCAAATACGAATTGACGAACTTTTTGAGTGCCAGTGAATGTGGCAATGGTTTTTGCTTGATTTTTCAAGTTATCCATTTGGGAAATATCATCGCTTGTCACCACAAACAGCATTATTGATGGACATCTAGACTCCATGATATTTTTGAGTGAATTCAGGTTTATAATATCTTTACCCTCAGCCACAACTCTATCTGCAGTTCTTTTGAGTGTGCCACCTACACCGTCAGGAGCTCCTTTACCATGACCAGGTTCGGAATAATGCCACGAGAAAAATAAAATCCATGAATAAGGAGATTTGAGATGACAGGATACCATGTGAAACATGTATTTATTTTTATACTGATTAACTTAATTTTTTATCTTGAAGCCATTCAAAGACAGGTTTCAAATGCCCCCACAGTGCCATATTGTCATGTCGAATATTCTCAGACAACGAACAAAATGGTTGAGCCACTATAGTTTCATTATAATACAAAACTCCTGTATGGAGTGTGATTTGTTGTTTCGCTCCACCAAAATATACAGCTTGAATCTCTTCATTGTACTTGCAAGAGTAATTTTCGCTGAAGTCTACATGGATAAGAACACTATTTTCTGATAAATTTTTCTTTACATTAAGTTTGGTATTGATGTGCTATAATCGCAACATGTAGTAAAAATGATGGCAGCGCTTGTTCTAGATTTTGTACGAGTTCTGTGATGGGAGCATTAATTTCTTTTTTTATTGGTTTACGTACTGATTTGGATTTTCCGTCTTTTTCATATGATTTACTGTGGTCAAAAATTTTTTATGTAAATTTCTCATCGTATCACATAATAAACGTTTTTGTTTAGTTTCCCCCTTTAATTTGATATAATCATGTTTACCGGGGCACATCCGAGAATTTTGGTTTTTTTCCAAAAATTCAACAACTTCCTTTTTTATACTCAACATCTTGACATATCCTTTACGGAAACCACTTCTTTTATACGTGTCATGCTTAAAAAAAGTTTTTGACGAAGATAGTAATTTGTTCTTTTTTAAAAAAATCAGGTTTTAATATGCGGTAATAATTTTTTTTTTCGTTGGTTTTTAGATTTTTATAACTTTTTGTTAATTGATGAGTGAAAACTTTACATAACAGCAATTTTTTTACTACTGGCGTTACTTTCACATTTTCTAAAAGTGCCGATACCTTGGCTTGAGGAGAAGATGGATCATTTTTTTAGTATTTCTAAAACGTCTCTTAAGAAATCTTTCACTTCGTCGGTTCGCGTCCTTTAACTTTTTTTCTAGGTTCGAGATTTTACCGTACATAACTGCCCTTCGTTTTCTCAGTTGACGTTTTCGACGAGCAGCTACTGTTTCTTTATTACTTTCAACTTGATCCACTATCGTTGTTGGAGAAGATGTTAGTTTTAATGAATTTTGGGATTTTTCTGTCTTATTCTTATGATAATAAGATCTACTGTTTATTCTCCATTGCTTCCTCTTCTGCTGTTTTTCTCTGGAACTCATCGTAGATATCAGCTTAATTTGCCCTTTTTGATTTTTCTTCAAGTACTTAAGCTTTTCCTTCTCACGCAGTTTTCTTAAAGCTTCAGGATCAGCTTTGATTTTTTCTCGGCGTCGTTTGTCAGACTGTTCTTTCTTTAATTTAGCTTCTGTTTCATCTCGCTTGTTTTTTGCCATTGTTATGTAATTCCAATAGCTTAAAAAGTAGAAAATAGTTATAAGAATATATTGAAAATGGAATTATTCATTACAAATAAGAGCGATTAAAACAAGTGGATCATCAATCGGGATTCAATTTGAAGTAATTTTTGAGGAGTTTTTGTAGGTTATGTTTGATTTTATCATTCCCTCATTAATAGAATAGTGAGGAAATGATAAAAACAAACAGTTCCTACAAAAACTGGTCAATCATAACCTCAAGTTAAATTCCGCTTCGAGGCAAGATTTTCAATCCTCAAAACATGTGAAAAATCATATAGATTATTACAAATAATATACACTCAAGAGCCAAAACATTATGACCACCTGTCAATAACGAGTGGGACGTTTGCTGCGTAGCCCCATATCCAACAGTGTCCGCTGAACAGTGTGCTCCGATACTATTCTACTTGGCCCTGCATTGTATTGGGCTGTCAGCTGAGCCACTGTCTGGCTCCGGTTTTGCTTCACCATGCGAGACAGTCTCCGACGACCTTTTTCTTTGATAGCGTGTGGACGTCCAACACCATGTCGTCTACTGCTGGTTTCACCGTCATTCACCCACTTGGCATAAGTACTAACAACTGTAGATCGCGAACAACCCACGAGTCGTGCAGTTTCGGAAATACTTGTTCCGAGCCTTCGAGCCATTACAATCTGCCCTCTATCAAAGTCACTTAGATCCGCAGCCTTTCCCATCACACACAGAAGTAAGTGAAATAATGATTCGTCAGACTCTCCAGCAGCAGTTAAATATCACTTCCACCTGATTACGTGCCTTCCACGTCATCCAGGCGAGTTCATTGCAAAATGTAGGGGTGGTCATAATGTTTTGGCTCTTGAGTGTAATTACCTTATATTCAGACGGTGTGAGGTAATGGGACATAAAAATGTAACATTTGAATAATTAAATAAAAACCATTTGACAACAATACATCTCTTCGTGCCTTGTAACAATAATAGTATGGCTTCATTGACAATGCTGGCAACTGCGGCAACCTACGATCCGATTTGTAAGTACAATGCAGGTTCTAGTAAAAAGTGAGGGAATGAATTTTTTTTGGGACCCAGATAAAAATTAGACTTTCCAATGATTTCTTACTCTTCTTGCACTATTTTTAATATAAGTAATGATTAAAACTACTCAAATTCATAGAATACAATAAAATAATGATACAATATAATTTAAATGTTGAGTTTGGGACACGATGAGGGGATGATATTTGAAGTATTCGGTTACCTACCATTTATTATTGTGAGATTGAAACACTTAAATGAAGTATGGCTCGAGTAGCTGCAGTAGTATAGCTTTCGTGAAAAAATACAAAGCCTACAATAGAACGTTAATAACATATAAAACTGAGTATGGACACGATATTCGCAAATTCCTGAGGACTAGTCACATATAGTATTAGCCACCGCAGAAACTCGATATTCAAGGAGTGCATTATGTATATCAATTACATTTTTGTACTTTTTGATAATATTTTTTCCTATACCTACCCCTTTTTCTGCTAATCCATTACCTTAATGATGATAAGGACTAATAAATTTTACTTCAAAATTATATTCTTTTGCAAAATTTTGAAAATCATAACTATTGAATTGATTATTATCACATTATCTTTAGGAGTAACATGTACAGAAAAAACTTATATAAGTTCTGTCTTAATTTCTAAAATTGACTTATTAATTGGTACAATGTCAAGCCATTTTGACAGATAGTCAACAATTATTAAATAATTTCATTCCGCATACTGGGCAATTTTGATACCAATTGACAAAAAAGGTAATTTCGGTATTTCATGATAAGTTAAAGGTTCTTTAACATTTGATCTTTTAAATTTGTTACAAAGCAAACAATGATTTACAAAATCTTAAATCATGACGTTCATGCCTGGCCAATAAAGTAACTTTCTAGCACGTTGCTTACACTTAGGAATACCTAGATGTGCGTTACCATGAATTTGATCCAACATATCTTTATAAAACGAACTTGGAACAACAACGTGATCTTTAAAGAAAATAATTTCTTCATTTACTTATAAATCATCTTTGATTTTATAATTTTATTTCTGAATTTCATTTAAATTATTTTGACTTGGCCAACCATGATCACAACACTGTAAAATTTTAGATAAATTTTTATCATTTTGTGTCTCTTGTTTAATTTTTTCTATTTTAGTTTGAGAAATTGGCAAATATTCATGTAAAGCTAATGTATGAACAGTATAAGTCATATCAAAAAGCATCATTAAGTACAGTATTATTTGGATAATGTCCAGATAAAATATCAGCAATATACATCAGTCTTCCAGGTTTATATTTTAACTCTAACTCATATTTTAATAATTTCATCAACCATCTTTGAATACGTGCAGATGACTTATGTATATGTTTTTTATAAATACTAATTAAAGGCTTGTGATCTGTTTCGTGATGACCATATATAAATTGATATCATTTACTTACTGCATAACACACTGCTAATAATTCTTTTTCAATCATACTGTATTTTTTTTCAGTTTCGGATAACCCTCTAGACAAAAATGCAACAGGCTGTTTATTTTGCAATAAAACTGCACGCAATCCACCTTGACTTGCATCCGTTTGTATTGTTATTTGTTGGTGAGGATCAAAAAACTTTAATGTTGGCGCATTACTGATTACTAATTTTAATTGATCAAACGCTTCTTGCTGTTTTTGTTTTCAATGCCATTCTGTACCTGTTTTCAACAAGTTTCTCAAGGGTTCAGCAGTAGATGACATTAACCCAATCCGTAGTTTTATTCACCTTTTAAATAGAACAAATTTTGAAACAAAACAAAATATTAAATTAATTATAGGGTAGAGGGGGACTACACGTGGTTGGAGGGTTTTCAAAATGGGGTACCCCAAAATTCAGTCAAAAAAATTTTTGTTTACATTAAATGTCTCTAAAATGCTCAAAAGTTGTTTCTAACATTACTTTACGTTATCTTACGTGATAAAATAAATTTCGAAAAATTTTGAAAATTTTTTTTACTTATTTAATATTTCCTAAAATCTGTTTACTATAATCACAATTAAATTCAATATCTTCGTCTAAGATTCCCGGACATGGGTCGTGAGCCCACTCATTATAATTCTGACATTGCGTCCATGATTATTATTTAACTTAATTTTATTATAAAAAAAAATCCTTACTTTTTGGAGGCGTACCCCATTTTGCACACAAAAAAAAATTTCATTGCACCTGAAAATTTGATTTATCTACTTTAATTCATCAGCAATATTTTCTGGTTCTAAAATTGAATTTTCAATATGAGAATTCGTCGATTCGCCTTCCCCTTCCGCCTATTATTGCTGAATTACTCACAGAGTTATGTGAAATCACTGAATGAAATAATCTGGCTAAAGGAATCTCATCCTCATTAGTAAAATAACCATTTAGCAAATTCAAATCATTGTCTGTGGCATTTGAGAATAAATGATTAAATCCGTTAATGATGACTTTCTTTGGAACTTCATTCCATATTTGTAGTGCCGTATATGATACGTCTTTTAGTGTAATGGTATTTAGAGCAACATGGTAATTTTCATTTTGGGATGTCAGTGTTGTTAACAAATGCTTCCTATATTGAATTTTGAAAGATTTTATAATGTTTTGGTCAAGCGGTTGAAGGCAGGGCGTCATATTGGGCGGTATAAATATGATTTTGAAATTTTCATGTTCAACGATTCGATGATTGCTTGCATTGTCAAGTATTAAAAGGCTTTTCTCAGGTAAATTTTTCGATGTTAAATAATTGGTCACTTCCGGCACAAATTGTTCCAAAAACCATTCTCTGAAGAGGGTTGACGTTTGCCGAGCATTTTTTGATGATCGATAATATAGCGGAATTGTAACATTTTTAAAACATCTAGGTCCAGCTGACTTCCCAATCATCATTAACGGCTTTTTCGTCTAGGTACAGATTCTTCATTAAGGTAGTTTTATTCGGTAATCCTTTTATGACCAGTCCAGTTTCATCCGCATTATAAACTTGATCTGACCAATATCCATTTTTATTAACAATTTCTCTAAATTCTTCAAGGAACTTCGGAGTCCTCGCCTTCCTTAAAAATCGTTTAGTCAACCATCACTAGAGGAAAATTCTTCAGATTTTAAATTGCTCGGAAGCTTGCTGTTGATTTCTTCTGCCTTGGCCTTTAGCAAATCATGCTGTAAAAACCACGAATACAGTGCTTTTTCTATTTCAGGAAAATTTCCTCTCCGCATTCGACTGCTTAGGAATGGTAAAACAAGATGAAATATATTTTTCTAGAATCTCCATATTCTTCACGATTTTGCTGATACTTGATTTGCTAATATTATATGTGTGACACAATTTCTTTACTTTCTCTCCATTTGCAATTTTTCGAATTACCTATTTTTAATTTCTTTTCAACGCTAATTTTAGTTCTTCTTTCCCATGGTAAATTTCAACTTCGGGGTTTGTTCTAATAACTTGTTACTGTCAAAAAGTAAACAAGTTATTAAAACAATTCCCGAAAATGCAGATTTCAAAGGTTGCTTATATCGAATGTTGACTTTATCGAATGTGACTATATCGAACGGGCACTGTATTACACTTGACAACTGACAAACAACGAAACAGCAGCATCTAAAGATGCACTTTTAAGCGTTTCTCCATCAATAAATGTTTTCTTTGTGTTACACAAGAAGATAACACGTAAATATGCAATCGTAACAGACACAGATTTATTACAAAGTTTCTTAAAAGACAATTGCTCACAATTGAGTGATGATTTTAGCTTTTTTAACTGATCTTTTCTAATTACTGAATTTAAAAGAAAATCTCGTTCATAATTAGCGTGAAAACCTTTAAAATGTAGATTTAACTTACCTCCTTTTGGCAAAGAAGTCATAACACTGCATATTAAACACACACATTTGTTTGCATAGTTTTTGATTTTTTTACAACACTCATTTTATAACAGATTTAAAATTACACAAAATTTATTAAAACTAACAAGAAACAAGAAAACGAAACTATTAAGGATGAGTTGTCGGTACAGTCGGAAACAAAAGTACGAAAAATGTTCACAAAATCAATGTCTTTCAATATCTTTTAAAACAGGCATGTTCAACGTACGGCCCGCGGGCCGGATCCGGTCCTCGATGTGACATTTTCCGACCCTTGTAATCATTTTCAAATATTATTGTGTATATGTTACAGTAAAAATGATAAATCGGTGATTATATAAAATTACCGGTGATTATACATAATCACCAGTGAATTTGGTAAATATGATAAATTACTTCATATTTATCGAATTTACCGGTTAGTTTATAAAATCCCCAACTGGTAATGGGGAATGTGATAAATTCGGATTATTTTGTGGAAACAAACCAAACCCATTCTAGGGGGAAAAATCATTTATTTGCATTTACATGTAAGTTTACTTTACAAACTGCGGTTACATATAAAAAACAAATTAAGCCCATATTCTAGAGAAAAAAAGAACATTTTTTTCAAATAACGTTAAATGATATTACTACGAATTACTAAAAATTTTAAGTTTACTTATTTAAGCATATTAGATTATTATGACATTTAGAATTACAAAGTTTGCCAGATTTTTTACATTTGCACTTTTCAGACCGGCATTGTCCCTTACAAACACATCGCTGATATCCCTGACCTCCAGATAGAAGAGATGTATTTCTAACGCACTCTCGAAGTGATATTGCTAGATCTGGAACATCGTCAAGCAAAATAAATTTTTCTTCACAAATTGTGAATTGATTTCTGGTATACAACTGTGAAAGTCTTCCTTGTGTCGTTCCTAACTGATAAAACTCTTCATTTTGAACTTCTAATATCACCGCTAATAAATTTCGGGGATCACTTCTTGTTCTGTCAACGTCAGGTATTCGTAGTTTTACTCTGTCACCAACTTTACCAGCAGGAAATTTAAGATTTGAAACCTTCAACATTTTCTTTGCTTGTAATTCTAAACCTTTTTTAGCACTCATTCTATGTTTTCTTACTTGCTCTTGCATGCATAAAATATATGTCTGGATTAGAGCGACCGCTGCTTCATTTTCTTTCTGAGTCTTAAAATTAACTTCCGATGGAGGGTCATTTTGAGATAGATCGTTATTGTCCATATTAGAAACATTTTCTATTTCGCAATTGGTGTTTTAAGAAGCATTATTAACTGTCTCGAATAATGCCTGAAGCTCTTCTTCAGATCTAAGATGTTCGATAGAGTCATTCGGGAACGAAGACGTTTTCAAGCCAAATTTTGCTGGCGTCCCAAACATTGCTTCATAAGGAGAACACTTGATGCCTTCATGAGATGCTCTATTTTTCATAAGTTGCACAAAACGTAACCCTTCGGATCATTTACTAGTGTGATTGTTTTCCAACCAAGAACTTAGCATATTTTCAATATCCTGGTTTGCACGTTCAACTGAACCTTGAGTCTGGCTGTGCGTAGGTTTTCCGTGCACAATTTTCAGATCTGGCCACATTGCACAAGCTTCTATTACGATTTTGTTACAAAACTCACGACCGTTGTCACTTTGCAATACACTGGGGGCTCCAAATATAGTAAAAATATCAATTAGACGACATGCACGTTTGCTTTTTAGGGCACGCATCTGTACGAAGCTCGTCAAGTGGTCTTGATAGACAAATATAAACTTAAAATGATTATCTGGTTGCGATTGCATGTCATTTAGGTTGTTGAGGAATATGATGATGAAATGAGTCAACGATGAACTAGCTAATTGTATTTATTGATATCTTTGAGAAATGTGTTACAATTAGTGTACGCTAGGACTCTCTGGTAAAAACTGTTATGTCAAGACTTTCTTCCCACTAGTGTCTACAGCACACGAAATATGAAAACGTGCCGGTCCTTACTGCGCATGCCCGTCTTGGTACAGATTTGCTAAAACAAACTTGAATGAACATAAATCTATAGATTTATTTAAAAATGTGAAAATAATTATAATAATTATAATAAGAGTAACTAAATATTTGAATTAAATATATATTAACATTAACAGGAATTTCAGATATACATGTATATCCAAGTTCATACTCAATATAGACGACTGGAAATTTGGCCGTTCGATTTAAATGCGTTTGACCATTTATTTTAATTTGAGCGAAAAACAATTTTAGCCTCGAATTTTGCTTATAGTATGCTGAAAACGGTTTGTTGACTTTGAAAGTGGCTGATGAATAGTATATTTTGATTTTATTAAGTTTAATATAATAGTAATAATATAATAATAATAATAATAATTTTGGAATTTCAAATAAAGCAATTATGACTGTGTATAAAAATGCCCAACAGCTAGAAATTCTTTGAATTGGTATCTGATTATAATAACAACAATATCTGGTAACATATATTTAATATGAAAAATCATTTATTTCCCAAATACAAGATTTAATGATTATCTTAAGAAAAAATAGTATAGATATTTAACATCTGTTATGGAGAGTTGTTTGATTTTGGATGTAATGAATAATAATTATCCTTAGAAATATGGTATATTTCCGGATGGTTATTGAGGAATCCTTCCCCTTATTATTGAGCTTAACTTCACTGACGAAGATCTAACTCGGTGAAGTAAGTAAAATGTTTCCTTCAGAACGAGGGAAGTGCAAGAAAATCAATAATAATAATAATAATAATAATAATAATAATAAATAATCAAGTTAGCTACTAACTTGTCAATACATGTTAATTTTTTCTCCTGCGAAAATTGTTAAAAATTGAAGAAAAAGAGAAAAATTAATTATTGTTCATTAATGGAGGACCAACTAGAGATATTCTCGTTAAATGGTACCCAAAATGAAACACAATTGAGGCCTAAGAGCCAAGAAAATCTAATAAATTGTAATAAAATGACATCTGTCAAAAATATTACAAATTTTAAAGAAAATCAAATCAAAAACAACTTAAATACCACAAAAAATCAAGACAATATAACCATTAATACAGAACAAAATAATACTCAGGAAATAAATCTACCGGAATACTCAAACGAGGAAACTCAACCGAGCTCTAGTAGAGAAAAATTAATAGAAAATCAAATACATAAAATAAAAAGAAATAAATGGAATAAAACAGAATATTATGAGGTTATATGGTGCCACTTCTATGTTACTGAAAAGACAGGAAGTATAAATGTAAAAGAAACTTTCAATATTTGGTCACAAAGAAACCAAAACAGTCTAAGAAAACTAAATGCTAACACATTAGCTACACAAAGAAGATTTATTAATAATAAAAAAAAATATCAGAAATAGAACTAGATAATATTAAAAGATCAGAAAAAATACAATTAATTCTGAATTAATTTACAAACATCAAAAAATAATGATAACGATCAATCAATAAATAATGATCAAGAAAATTTACAAATCATAGAAAATGAAAATAATATTAACAGATTAAATATATATGACAATCTAGTTCTCAATGATCAAGAAAAAGAAGAAATTATGGAATTAAAAGACCTTATTTTAATAGAAATGAATAATTGGAGATCAAAACAAAAGAGAGAACATTTACCAAAAATAAAAATCAATAAAAGTAGCGAATTATGTATTGATAAAGTAAATAAGGCAATATCTAAAATTATTAATGATCCCGAAGTAACTATTGATATTAACGAACTAAATACATTATTATATGCAGCAGCAATAGTAATTTGTAAAAGACTGAATATGAAAAAACCTGAAAAATATCAACAGAAAGATAATAAAGCAAAAATCAGAATTCAAAAGAGAATTGATTCATTACGAAAAGATTTGTCACAATTAGTAGAAATTAAAAACAATACATCGAATAAATTATCTAGAAAAATGCAATTTATTAAACAAACATTATACACAAAATATCAGATCAATAATAATAAAAAACATACTGAGATAATAGAAACTATAAAACAAAAAATACAAGCCAAAGCCCAAAGAATGAAAAGATTTGAAAAAAGGATACTATTTTTTCAACAAAATAAAACTTTCGATGAAAATCCGAAAAAATTCTATCGTAATTTGCAAAGAAATCAAATAGAGATTCAAAAAATACCAGTTAAAAATAGTATCAGTGAATTATGGAAAAATATGTGGAGTAAAAATGAAAGACCTAATACAAATGCTGAATGGATTTCGAGAGAGGAAGAAAGAAATGAGAATGTCTCAAACATGACATGGAATCCAATAACAAAGCATGAGTTATACGATATATTCAAAAAATCAGCTAATTGGAAATCACCCGGGCTAGATGGAATTCACAATTTTTGGCTGAAAAAATTGACATCAATACATTTAATATTAGCCAAAATTTACAACAACTTGATACAACAAAAAGAAAATATTCCTGATTGGCTAACAAATGGTATAACTTATTTAATCCAAAAAAAAATGAAACCGAAAATCCAAAGAATTATAGACCAATCACTTGTCTCACAACCATGTACAAGTTATTCACTTCGATCATAACTACAAGAATATATAATCATTTAATTGAAAATAAAATATTTCCTCAAGAACAAAAAGGATGTACAAAAGTTTCTTATGGATGTAATGACCAATTATTAATAAATAAAACGATAATTGATAACTGTAACAGAAAGAAAAAAGATGTGAGTATGGGTTGGATAGATTACAAAAAAGCCTATGATAGTGTCCCTCATTCATGGATTTTAAAAGTTCTT
Organism: Epicauta chinensis; assembly: GCA_021725515.1. Lineage (NCBI taxonomy): Eukaryota > Metazoa > Arthropoda > Insecta > Coleoptera > Meloidae > Epicauta > Epicauta chinensis. The sequence continues at coordinate 94,975 of JAEDXX010000251.1, forward strand.
AAATTATATAAAATTGATCCAAAGATTGTTAATATAATTGAAAAAAGTATGGAAAAATGGCAAACAAAATTAACAATTCCAACTAAAAATGAATTTATTGAAATAGAAGACATTAAAATTAATTGTGGTATTTTCCAAGGAGACTCCTTATCGCCATTGCTTTTTTGTTTAACACTTTTTCCATTATCAGAAGAATTAAATAATTCAAATTTTGGGTATCGCATCAATAAAACAAATAAATTAATAAATCATCTATTATATATTGATGATTTAAAACTTTATGGAAAAAATGATGATGAATTAGAAAGTTTATTCCAAATAGTAAAATCCTTCAGCGATGATATAAAAATGAGTTTTGGCTTAGATAAATGTGCTAAATTAACAATTAGAAAAGGAAAAATTAATGACAATCAAAATATGCAATTGGATGATACATGTGAGATAAGAAATCTAACGTATACTAACGTATAGTTTTGGAATTATAAACAGGAAAATTAACAAAATTGAAAAAAATGATCGAAAAACAAGAAAGATACTAACAATTAATAAATTGTTGCATCCTAGAGCTGATGTAGATCGTATTTATCTACCTAGATCTGAAGAAGGCAGAGGATTAAGTATTTTAACAAATCAATTTAAAAGAACAATAGTAACATTTGCTAAATATATAGAAACGTCTGATAAAAATGATATTATTCAAATAATAAAAGAAGAAGAATATATTAAACCTGAAACAGAATCATTATTAAAAAAAGCTACGAAAATAATAAACAATATTAATTTACAATCACAACCTGAAACTAATAAAACAAGAACAGAAATTATTAAAGAGTTAAAAATTAATTTGAAAAATAAATTAGAGAAACAAAAAATTGAAAGATGGAAAAGCAAACGTTTACATGGTCAATACATAAACGAGATAAATACAAACAATATAATAAATAAAGAATTAACATTAGATATAAATCCTAAATGTAGACTATGTAAACAGGCAGATGAAACAATATACCACATTATGTCAGGTTGTTCTATACTGGCCAAACAAGAATATATTGAAAGACACAATAAAGTATGTACATATCTTCATTATAATATCTGCCAAAAATATAACATTGAAGTAACAAAGAAATGGTACGAACACACTCCAAAAACAGTTGAAGATAATAATGAGGTTACTATATTGTGGGATATGCAAATTCAAACTAGTTCTATGTGGACGCCATTGTGACAAAACAAACAAATATGACAATGTAGTCTTGCTCCAAGATGGAGCAAGGTAAATTCTAGTCTCCTGACAAATTCGTATAGATCGTATTGGCAAAAGCTGTTGTACTTACATAATCTATCTTGTCTTGTGAAACGTTTTTCTCTATAATTAAAGTCCGAACTACTCCCCACGTAGAGAAGCAGTGGAGCAGTTGAACTGCTACCGTGACGTCGCGACGTTACAGCGAAAAAACAGGTGCTTAGTTGTACCGTATTTCTATGAATTTCTGGTCGCTCTCTCTCTCATTCTTTAAAAGACGACTCTACAGGGGCAAGAAACTTGTTTCTGCCATAGAAAATTTAAAAAAACAACAATTTTTACAAAAATAAATTTAAAAAAAACTTTAAAATTATGAACACATTTTTATTGATTGATTCTACGTGTCTTTTCTTATAAATTTATCTAAATACATGCATTAAAATTAAACTACGCCAGTGGTGCATTTCGAGCGTTGTAATTCAAATCAAATTACTTTCAAGCCGCACTTTACTTATTACATAGTTTAGTTTTGTCTGGTTGGTAGAGAATCGTTTTCTTTTGTAATTTTTACAATTCCGTAATTGGTATTTATGAATTTTTAGATAATTTACTTGTGTACGGATTTAATTCGTGATTCTAAAAGCTGTTTTTTTTTAATAAAAATTGATTGAAATTTGATTCTAAAAACAAACAACACATGTTTGTTGATATTGCTGTCTTAACAACAGTGTTCGTCTAACTAAATAATAGACATAAAAAACTCCTCCTATTCGACCTACTCTGACCACACAATTGTTCTATCGTGTATCGTGAATAGAAGGAGATTTCCTCCCACTCTGCTTTTAATGTACCTAGATGAATTTGGCACCCTGTATATAATATATATAGGGTGAATTATAAAAAACGCCCCAAGCCATAACTCCATTATTTTTAAAGATATGACAATACCTCTTGGAACAAAGTTGCCCAGTTTATTGTCATTATATTTTGGGACCGATGCCAAATCAATGCTGCTTCCTCTTTCACCGTAAGTGGCATCAACTTCAATTCCTTAAATGGAACATCATGTATATTTTAATACTTCTGAATACCTCGTTAAATTAGCTTTCAAAAAGCTCTAAGGCATCATATGCCTAAAACCAATCGTTAGTAAGATATTCGTCAATTAATGTTATATTTATTAAAGTAAGCACTTTGCATATGCCTACAAGCAATAGTTATTGATAAATTCAGTGTAGTAGGGTATGTTTAAAGAAGTTAAGAAATAAAAAAAATGTTTTTGAATTTCAAGTATCGAGAACATTCTTGTGCTGGTAGTTGCTTAGATGTACGGATAATTATATGACACTCGGGTTACATTTTTCCTATTTCCCGATTAGTTAGGAACTTTGTGGGTTCCATGGTCCTTCTTATATTCTCAACTGTACACGTTCTTAGGACTTTTATTTCTCTTGCTTAACGGCCAATGGGAAATCTTGCAGCCCTCAACATTTAAAAAGAACACCGTATATATATATATATATATATATATATATATATATATATATTAGACTGTATCAGAAAAATCGACTATTTTTTTTTTCGAAAGGCACCCTGCAAATATTGTTCAGGATGTCGAAACAATGGGCCTGTGAAAATATCAGCTCTTAATTTTAATATCTACAGGTGCCTCATCGCGATTTTCTATTTCCCATTTGATTAACATGGGAAAAAGATTCTCTTGCACTTTGGAATTTTATAGCTCACGTTGAGAACAATATTTCGAAATGACTAAACTTCGCTCTTATACAAAATTTAACGCTCTACAAAAAAGGTCTCTTAGAATTTTTTGATATATTTAGTCCTTCAAAATTTATTCACGATTAATGGTAAATTTTTACATTTTTCCAATTTTTTGACGCAGCCATCGACTTCTTGGGCAAATTTTATAGAACATTTTTGTAGGGAATTTTATTCTCTATAACTTATCTTTTAAAAGTTTTCGATATTTCTTACAGGTCGTAAGTTATTTGCAATGAACTGATTTTTTTTATTCTAGAAATTTCTAGTAATATTTTCGCATTCAATACTGTGAGTCAAATAACTTTCGATCTGTAAAAAATATCAAAAACTTTTATGAAGATAAGTTATAGAGAATAAAATGCTCTACAAAAATGTTCTATAAAATTTTCCATAAAGTTGATGGTTACGTCAAAAAATTGGAAAAATGTAAAAATTTATCATTAAAGGACTAAATATATCAAAAAATTCTAAGAGACCTTTTTTGTAGAGCGGTAAATTTTGTATAAGACTATATTTTAGTCATTTCGAAATATTGTTTCGAATGTGAGCTATAAAATTCCAAAGTGCAAGAGAATCTTTTTCCCATGTTAATCAAATGGGAAATAGAAAATCGCGATGAGGCACCTGTAGATATTAAAATTAAGAGCTGATATTTTCACAGGCCCATTGTTTCGACATCCTGAACAATATTTGCAGGGTGCCTTTCGAAAAAAAAAATAGTCGATTTTTCTGATACAGTCTAATATATATATATATATATATATATATATATATATATATATATATATATATATATTAGGGTGGTCGTTAAAAATTATTTTTTGTCAGCCGCCCTAAAAAAACGTTCCTTGTGATGAAAGAATACGGGGGAATTTTTTTCTTTTTTTTTGGACAACAAGAACACGTGCCGCTCGGCCTTTGAAGATTATTTCTTCATGAAATTACAGTTTTTTCAAAATATCTCTTAAAGTAGACGGATTTGAGAAAAAATCATTGAAGCAATTTCATAGGAAATAAAATCCTCCACAAAAAAGGTCTCATTAATTTTTTCAGAAACTTTATATTTATGGAGATATTTTCAATAATCGACTTAATAACTCCATAAAATCAAAATTTTCAGACGTATAAACATATTTTTTTCGGAAATAAAAACGATTAAATTAATAATTGTAAATGTGACTTAAGTTACCAAATGGTTTTTATTTAAGAAAAAAATACTTTTATATGTCTGAAAATTTTGAGTTTATGAAGTTATTGAGTTCATTATTGAAAATATCTCCATAAATATGAACTTTATGAAAAAATCAAAAGAGACCTTTTTTGTAGAGACGTTTATTTCTATGAAATTGCTTTCAATGATTTTTTCTCAAATCCGTCTACTTTAAGAGATATTTTGAAAAAACTGTAATTTCATGAAGAAATAATCTTCAAAGGCCGAGCGGCACGTGTTCTTGTTGTCCAAAAAAAAAGAAAAAAATTCCCCCGTATTCTTTCATCACAAGGAACGTTTTTTTAGGGCGGCTGACAAAAAATAATTTTTATCTTCAAACGTCACAAAAGTGACAGTTTTTGTGACTCAAATGACAAGGTAAAAATAGCATTTTGTGTGCCTAGGCGCTTTTTTCCTTTTTTATAAGCTTAGGCGGACAAAATGACAAAATCTGTCACTGGCGCTTAATTTTATTCGTTGTATGAATTTTGTTTTTTGCATCGCCATGGAAGCAGTACTGACAAGATATTGTGATAAGTTAAAATTTTAATTTTTAAAAACTTTTCAAGATAAAAAAATGTTAAATTAAGACGTTTGAAGATAAACTAGTATATGTCATTCGGCGCAAAACTGTCTTTGTGTGCTTCAGCTGACATGTCTGCCTCACTAGCGTTCGGCAGACAACAGTCAGCTTCAGCACACAAAGTTCCACTTTTACGCCTAATAACATAATCTACTATTAACGACCACCCTAATATATATATATATATATATATATATATATTATATAATATAATATAATATAATAATAATATATATATATATATATATATATATATATATATATATTCATATGAGTAATTCCATTACTTTTCGAATGATTTCTCGAGAGGGGTCAATCGATTCTGCTGAAACTTTAGAATCTTGAAGTACCTTATAAAAGATCCCTACATACCAATTTCAGCTCTCTAGGTGCCATAGATTACGAGAAATTAATTTTTGAAAGTCCAAAAATCACCACTTTTAGCCTGTTTTTCAAAATTTGGCTCTTAAAGACTCAAAGCTTGAATACGAATTACTTGCATCATGTATTGTTCATTATATCTTCTAGTATGTAAAATATTTTAGACCTCTCCATCATTTGGCCTTATAACGTGCTTGAATAAAATACAAATTTCGATAAAATGACCCTTCTTCAATTTGCTTTTGCGATAGCTAATTATTTTCATTGCAGAATGCAAGCAACTCAGAAAAATTTATTTTCGGTCTAGTTTCAAAGTCGGTAAGTTTTGAAAAATTTGCGAATTTTGACCTCCTAGTATTAATTTCTACCATCTTCAAATTGCACAAAAATTTCAGAGAACAATGCCTCAAAGGGATTTTACTGGCCCGAACTTCTGTGATTCTCTACAATTTTTTAAATATTGGTAAAATCAATCAAAATTTGGATCCTTTAATTCAATACTGAAGCTGCTTATTTTATCTCACATTGTTTATTTTGCTTTTAATTTTAATAATACAGTATTATAATAACGCGAACATAACGTAGAATACTTAAAAATATCTTTGATCTTCAAACGTCACAAAAGTGACAGTTTTTGTGACTCAAATGACAAGGTAAAAACAGCATTTTGTGTGCCTAGGCGCTTGACAAAATCTGTCACTGGCGTTTAATTTTTTGCGTTATTTGACATTTGTTTTTTGCATCGCCATAGATGCAGTACTGCCAAGATATTGCGATCAGTTGAAATTTTAATTTTTAAAAACTTTTCAATATAAAAGAATGTTAAATTAAGACGTTTGAAGATAAACTAGTATATGTCATTCGGCGCAAAACTGTCTTTGTGTGCTTCAGCTGACATGTCTGCCTCACTAGCGTTCGGCAGACAACAGTCAGCTTCAGCACACAAAGTTCCAGTTTTACGCATAATAGCATAATCTACTATTAATGTTACATTTATTTTTAAATCAAAAATTTTCTTTGAATGAAATTTTTATTTTGTAATAATATTTGGTTCTCTGTTTCTTCAATTGGATCCGTTGCAAAATTATAATTTTTAAAACTCATCCTGATATCCGATTATAAAAACACTTGATAAAGTCGAACGTTAATTGTATAATGTATATGTAAGAATGTATCTTATAACCTCAAAATAATTATTTTATTAATTTTATTATTTTTTAAAATTGAACGGTGGTGTTGAAATGTGAGGAATGAGGGTTTGGTTATACAGTTCGGAGCTCAGTGAGTTTTCGGGAGCGGTCGTGGGACGGGTAGATAGCAAGTTTGATTTGGACGATACAACTGGGGGAAAACAAAAGAATGGGCGCCACGTAGCCTTTTTTTTGTGTCAGAGCTACGAAACTGACAAAACTTCGAATGTGTGTGTGTGTGTGTATATGAGTTGCAAACACTTTACAAATTCCCTTGAAACCAAATATTTATTTCTAATTATAACAATTTAATCTAATTATAATTCTACCCTTAATAATATCTACAAAAAAAATATAAAGAATCTTATGCCTCTTGGCATATGAACTATTTAAATTATAAAAAAAATAACAGAAGTATCGGAGAATATTATAAAGTTGGTCGACAATAATTGAATCAAACTAAATTCAGTTAGATAAGTAACAATTCGAATCGTACCGCGTACGTAGTGTACAGACGTGATATAATCGTGAATTTCGACTAAATGCAAATCTTTTATTACTTAATTCACGACCATAACACATCAGCAAGAAAATAAAAACAACAATTTGACTTAGCTGTTTGGAGACTGCGATGTATCCAAGATGGCGTTATGTTGATAACGAGAAAACAGGGTGTGTCGTACACCAACCAAATACCAATAATAACCAAATTATTTGAAGCAATACCGGAATTCTCTAGTATTATACTAAATACACCATGCAGTGATGGTAAAGCTTCGCGAGCATTCACCATACAAGAATGATACCATCAAACAATATCCTTAGCGAAAATCGTTCACAAGAAGCAAACGGCAAACCAATAAACCAATAAAATGACCAAAATTAAAGAAGAACCATATATATGAAAATTTACCATATAAGGAAACGAACCATAAGAAAAATACCATACAATGATACATATGCCCGTAAAACCCTACATATGCGAGTATAGTAAGTAAAATCCCAATAATTAGATGTAGTTACCTCACATTTAATGGATATTAAAGGGCTCTCAAAAAAGAATCGACCGTTAAGAACAAATGGAATATCCGCAAGTGGCGTGGATTTTCAACGATGAAATCAATTCTACAAAATTAACAGGAAATGGCCAAAAATATTCCTTAAATGGGAGAATGCAATAAAAATACTCACAATTAGGAACGAAATCAGACATAGATGACTTTAATTTATTCTCGAAAAACTTCAAATTCACAAAATGCGTCGATTAGATCCGATCACACCTGTAAAGCTATACGGCAATAATGGCTACTCGAGGAAATCGTCCTCAAAATTTTGATACCCCAAATTCGGCGTGCGCGTCGGTCAGTGGCTTGACCTCGTAGAGCCGTTTTGATAATTTTAATCATCTGAATTTATTTAAATCGTCCCGCCAACAATATCGACACTCGAAATACATCCCACATGGAGCCTACATGTTACAATCTTTTAATAAACAATTTTCTTGTAAACGTAAGCAGTAAAACAAAAAGTTTGTTTACAAACAAATTACATTTAAGCGGGCAAAAATACATGGCATGTATAAGGAAAAATAATGGGACACGAAGGAGCGGAACGGGTTTTGCATTTAAGTGGGTCCGACTGTATTGATATCAGGTACAATCCGTGTAACATTCAAAATTTTATATATTAGCGTAAAAATAAAAGAAACGTTATTAATTATTTTGCTTTAAATTCAACATTTTTAAAATTAAAAATTCAAGCTTCCCGTCTCTCCGTTTCCATAGTAATCAGTTGCTTTTCTACTTGATTTTGAGTTACTGTATTTAAATGCTAAAAATTCAAGTTAGCTGTGTTTTCTTGTTCCCGTAGTAACCATTTGTTTTTAATAAATAACTGATTTTTTTTCACATTCGTTCGTATTTGTTGTTAATATTTTTCATATGTAATATCATAAGTGGTAAAATTTTGCCGGCAAAATTTTTTGATTGTTACGAGCGTTTGTTGCGTAGCAATTTATTGAGTGACATTTGTTAAAAAAATCTCGCGTCGTTAGGTGAGAGATTTTTAACAAATATCACGAGATAAATTGCTATGCAACAAACTCGAGTAAGACAATCAGAAAATTTTGTCAAGACAAAATTTTACCACGAATGATATTCGTTATGACTATTTGGCGAATAATCAACATAAACAGTAATATGGTTTTATTGATTGGGCATTTGAATGGCCAGTAATTTTAATTAGTTTTAGCACATTCACTCCATTTTTGGCTAGAGCAGTAACGGTAGAAGATCGGTGGGAATGGTTTGTTATTTTTACTTTTTTTACGTCTAAATCAAACTTGTCTGCAGAAACCTTTATCTATTTTGCAAAAGAGTTTATTCCACACACCATTTCTCCAGTAGGCATTAACGGTAAGAAAAAGTCTGTCAGTTTTTATTTGAGATGACCGTTTTTCAAGAAGCTTATTCAATAGGCGATATGGACAGAAACTAGAATTTTCAGAATTTGGTATCAACCACTTATCAGTACAGTTAAGTGCTCCACCTTGCCGAGTTTTCGAAAAAATAGGATTATAGTCTATTCTTCCGGTCAAATTTCCTGTATTGTCAGTTTCTTAATTGAAGTATGATATTTTACAGTTTGCTGCTTCGTTTCCCCCCAAAGCCAGCTCCACTGCACATATATGGAAAACCTTGTAAATATAAAGTAGGTATGTAATTGGAATTTTACAAGGAATGGAGCAGCAATTGTACCTTTCTTTGTAGTCCGTCTGGATATTCCTCATCCCAAGCAGAAGCCATAGCTTGATTTTTTTCTATTTTCAAGGCTTTGGAGCTTCGTTTTCTTTTATCTGGATCTTGCTGTAGAAGTTTTCTTTTTGCATCTCGTGCTTTTTTTGCTTTTTGGAAATGGATGTCAGCAAACGGATCAAACGCTATGTTGAATTCGTTAAAATATTTCTATTGCACTAATATGGCTGTGGTATTCCATATCGATTTTACGCAACTTTTCATGTAATATTCTCCATTCTTTTTTTCTCATATTAAAAGCCCAGTCTTCAAGAATAGCACCAATTTCACTGATCTGGGTTATTGGAAGGAGTTCGTATTTTCTCTGAGTACAAAATTGCGTAAATTGATTCTACAGTGAGGAACACGTGTTTATTGTGTTAGGCGGTTTGACAATTTTAATTATCTTCCCTTATTTCCGTTAAAAATTTTACACCGAAACGTTTATTTTGACTCATTTTTAAAGTGACGTTTAAATTTTTGTTTGACAACAGTAATAGTTATTTAATTTACAAGGTGGGAAAGTGACACTTTTCACAAGAGCGGATAGTTTGGATCACGAGGCGAAGGTCGTGTGATCCAAATCCGCGAATGTGAAAAGACACTTCCCACCGTGTAAAGTACAAAATTTTTCTTAATACTAACGACCTTTGATTTAATCTAATTTTTTAATATATTATTTATATATACAGGCTGTCTCGTAAGAAATGGATTACCTCACGCGCTTGTGTTCTCAATTTTTTCTCTGCTACAGCACGCACCTGAATGGTTATTGAATTTAATTAATAGTAAATTATAAAAGACACTTCGAATCAGGATTTAATTTCATATCAGACTCTGCAAGGTGGTTCATTACTTACGAGACATTCTGTATATATTGAATCTAGAATTTTATTATATATAAAAATAGAAGCATTTGTTTACATTTTTGACATTCTCGACAATTCGAGAAGGCCATTGTTATTATTGTTATTTTTTTTTACCCCGAGCAGCATGGAACAGCGCAGTCAGACCGAGACCGTTGCCGAGTAAAGTTGGGGTTGTAGACGTTCTGTGGTATAATAGACGCAATTGTTTTTAATTTAAATTGAATCACTGGGAATAATTAATATATAATTTAATTGAAGATAGAGGTATTTTAACTCTCACTTTTTTGTTTTTTTTTCTTATATTCCAAAATTTAATCTGTGTATTTTTGAATTGCTAAAAATATGTTGTATTGAGAAAAAAAAGAATTGCGTCGATTTGTCCCACAAAAAAACTTGTTAAACATCATTTTTAGTACCCCTAATAGAAACTAAAAGTCAATAGTGAAGAAAAGTCACTTTTCTTCACTAGTGAAGAAAAGTGTCACTTTACCATTAAGATATTAGTAAAGTCAACTTTCAAATGTTAGTATTAAGAAAAAATGTTTGTTGTTTTCATGGGAACTATTACTATGGCAAAAATTTTGTCGCTGAAAAGAAGGGTAGGCTGTTCATTTGAACGTTTTGATTGGTCAATCAGGGTCGAGAAAATTTTATAAACAAAAAATTCTCGATTCCAAATTTTCGTTCATTGTTGAATGACAGCACGCTATTGGTCGAAATATCTATGAGTGGAATAGTCACAATTATAATTAATACTGTAGTGCTGTACAATTTTAGGCCTGCTAAAAAAGTTAGCTAAGTTAATTAGGTCGCTAAACGGTCAGCTTAACCGGTTAACTGAATTAGCTTAACTAATTAGCTAATGGTTAACCGGCTAAACGGCTAAACGGCTAATTTTTTTTAGCTGTTTAACAATTTCTTTTTACCTTTTACTTCCCGAAAATGCAAATTTATTAATTGTTCTTTATCAAAATAGAGATATAACTGAAAAAAAATTCTTTAATTAATTTAAAAGCCATTTTTATAAATAAAAATTAATGTAAAATATTAATTAATCTAATAAATTATTCTATTGTGTTTTTTTCATAATGTTATTTTTTTAACCTGCCGGTGAAAATGAAATTGTTAAACAGCTTAAAAAAATTAGCCGTTTAGCCGATTAACCATTAGCTAATTAGTTAAGCTAATTCAGTTAACCGGTTAAGCTGATCGGCTAGCCAGCTAATTAACTTAGTTAACTCAGTTAACCGGTTAGATTGTACAGCACTAATTAATAGTATTATTATTATTATTATGAATATTATTATATAAGTTATTATTGTTAAGGCAATCGAACTGTGTGACTATAATTAGACACTTGGCGTTTGATTATTAACGACTGATTATTTGACGAATGATTTCTGACGATTAATTTGCATTTGCAGCTGATCTGCTTATATAACCCACGGTGGACGCGCCTGGTATCTTCCAGAAGGGTTGATTGTTATTGTTTATCTTAAATCGATATTCGCAATGTTTATTTACTTTAGTTATTTTTAATGCAGTTTTTTCCTAATTGTTTTTCGAATTAATTCTCGAATGTCTCGTTTACAAAAATTTACAAGTTTGGTAAGGGAAAAAGGGGAAGCGTGTCGAATAAAGGAGGAAAAAAGGGCCTTGGTCATTGAACAATGTATAGGCTATCCAGAAATTTAAATCACATAATCAAGTATCCTCACAATGGGCCCTCAATATCTAGTAGTTCGTAATAAGTTATATTTTAATTAGCAACTACAACATCTTTCGAAGGAAAAAAATTATGTTTTTTAATTTTTTAAGAACAATGGAAAAATAATGAGAATGTCAATATTGTTTTTAATTGGTGGTCTTGTTCCTTACAAAAAAATATAGATTGAAATAATATCACAAAAAAAATTAACGCACGGTGTTAAAAGTTGATATTTTTGATTTGCCGTTAAAACTAATAGCTAGCCACACACGGGCAGATTTTTGCGGCAGATATCGGAGTCGTTGGTGAAATCGGTCAAGACATTGGTTCGTTAAGGGGGTAAACGGAACGAGCGATTTTGACGCCGATATCTGTGAAAAACGGATCTGGCCAACCTGAATCTTCCGTTCTCCCTTTACAGACAGATTTTTGCGAGTGATATCTGTGAACTCACAGAACTGACAGATCGAAATTTGTCGATTCCCCTTAACACGTTATTTGTTTTTCGAACAAATTTTAGAGTACGAGATGTTTAAATTTTACCGCTTTTGCTTTTTTCGAGAAAGTATGTGGTGTACCGCGTACATACCGCCCGCTAAAGCAATCATTTTTCGTTTTGTCAAACATATGTTTTCGGCCATGTGGTTTCACCACTCGATGTCGACTAAAAATCTGCCAGCGATCTTAGATATCTTTCGTACATGCTCGAAAATCTGGATCTGTCAGATTTTCGTCGTTGAACGATCTATATCTGACAGATTTTACCCACTAACGAGCATATTTGATCGGGCGACACATATCGTAGGCAACAATCTGTAAGATGTGATTTGTACGTTAATGCGCGACGGCCGACTAGATCTGAGAGATCAAAATCTGCTGTCCAAGTCGGACGATCTGGTCGGCCGACCAGATCTGCCCCAAAAATCTGCCCGTGTGTGGCTAGCTAATCAACAAGTATTGCAGATGAATAAGTTTGTCAAAATACACTCTTAAATGTAAGTATACTTACTTATTATGAGACAGACAATTTCCAAGAACTTTAAAATGGCGGTTTTTGTTTTCTTCATAGCCAACTGTAATTTGTAGCCAATGAATCAATTATCAATTTCGATAATATATTATTCACCACAATTGAGGTTTTATGTCCACCATCTATCAGGCTGAAATGTTGGACCTGTGTTATATTCAAACACATCTTTTTCGTTTATCAATAAATAAACAAAGTGAGGTTCAACTACCTACTGTTTTATCGAAAAATGTTTGGTCTTTGAGGTGTTCTTCAAATTCTCGTAACTTATTTACATTTTCTATTGGTGCCTCGACCAGAATGGTACGATTATCCTCCCCTGATTCATATGAGGCCGCATTTCCTTTTCAATCGTATTTTGGTATTCGACAGCCTTAAATCTACCATTCATAAATACAATTTCAGATTTCGAGAACGAGAACTACAGTTTAAATTGAACCGTTCCGCTGCTTTCGCAGAAGAAATACCAGTTTTTGAAATTTCCCTAAGAACCTGCCTTTTAGTTGCTTCTACGATTTTTTTTCGGCCTGTCCTAATTTTCAGCAGAATTTTTTAAAAACTTGCAAATTGTGCTCGGTGATCTTTTTAGTTTTGACGCAATTTCGATTTGTGACAATCCATCTTCACTTAGACGTGTGGCACGCGTATTGTTGAAAAAAACCCGTCCATATATATTCCTTCAAGTTGCGGCAAAAAATAGTCCTCTATCATTGCGTGGTATCGCTGAGAATCGACGGTGACGGTATTTCCGGCCTTATCTTCGAAAAAATAAGGTCTAATGATGCCTTTCGAACACAATGCGCACCACACAGTCACTTTTTGAGGATGCATAGGCTGCTCTGGATATTCACGATGATTCTCTTTGCCCAGGTGCGACAATATTTGATGAAAATTGAGCATCAATCTCCGGTGTTCAAGGTTCCACTCTGAGAACACACAATGCGAAAAACAGTCAATTAGCTTTAGTTGTTGGGTTAATTGAATCTTGTACAAGTGTAGATTCTAGTCTTTGTGCAGAATGCGATGCAAACTGGTACTTGAAATGCCCAATTCAAGTGACCGATTTTTTCTGGTGTACGAACACTTTATGGCCTACCACCTTTTCACAAATCAGCAACAGAATCCGCTTCGAATTTACGCACCAAACGACCGATGGTTGTCGCATTTGAACGGTTATTGCGCCCAAAATATTCGCGAAGTGCGCGAAACGTATTTTTTATTTTTGCACTATTTTTGTAGTGCTATTGAATAACTTTAATATGGTCTTCAATCGAATACGACTCCATGGCGATAAATGGTAAACATTCAACTACCAAAATGACATATATATGATCTGCAATAAAAATGGCGTCGCTGTCAAACTGACATCTACAGTCTTGGCCAAAAGTATTACGTATCCTAAATTTTTCTTAAAATAATGGGAAAAAACAACTTATTCTTTTTGAATTGATTTATTTCCATCTAATTACACACAAAAAAGGAACAAAAAAACTTAAAATCTAGTCGATCCACCTTTGGATTTAATTGCTGCACTAATTCTACCTCGCAATGTGCGTACAAGCTTAGTACAATCTTCCCTAGTAACGGCATGCCATTCCTGCACTAACGAATTTTTATTGCCGTTTTCGATGTAATACACTTTAATCTTGTGCTCAAAATGCTCCAAATATGCTCAGTTGGGTCAAGATCTGGGGACTGCGTTGGCCAATCCAACAAGTCAATGTTGTTTTCAGTAAAGTTTTCAGTTTTCAGTTTTCAGTAAAGCGCATCGTAGCCGCAGACTTATGATAAGGTGCATTGTCTTGTTGGAAGATGACTCCGTCTAATGGGGTGTCGCCGAAAATACTCGTTAGCGAAGGCATAAGCACAGTTTCAAGTATTTCTAAGTACTTTTCGCTGTTCATGTGACATTCGCAAACGGGGTAGTCTGGATGGTTCTCTTCGCCTATACGTCGCCTCACGAAGGTCACACGTAGTGTTCCAAACACCTGTAGAAGAAAGAAAATAGCGTTTGTTTTTAAATGGCCTCTTCATGTCTTATAATCGATGTTAATATCATTGGAGCTATAGAAATCTAGATAATCGTGGAGAATCGATTCTAGTCATCTTCGATCATGAATAACTTAATAAGGAGCGAACACGAGATTTCATGAGATTTTGCAACAACTTTTAGACAGACTTTTAGTGACAGACAAAATGACAAGGTAAAAATAGCATTTTGTGTGTCTAGGCGCTTTTTTCTTTTTTTATAAGCTAAGGCTATATATTTAATACTAATATATTGCGAGTTTTTGCCGAAACTGGCCGAAATCAGAACGGTATAGCAATATCGGACTTCTCTATCAGGACAATTTCGTTGTGCGCATGCGCTTGCGTTTTTCTGTTCTACTATTGGCTGTTGGTGACATCAGCGCCAACTTCATTCTATATTTCATTACTTGAATTTTCACGCATGCGCAAAAGCGATTCGTCCTGATAGAGACAAAAATACAAAAATATCATACTTTCTATCTCTCTTTTATCGTGACCCCTTCCTGCATTGTATTTTGACATAAGTCGCAATATATTAGTATTATATATATGGCTTACGCAGACAAAATGACAAAATCTGTCACTGGCGTTTAATTCTTTTCGTTGTTTGAATTTTGTTTTTTGTATCGCCATTGAAGCAGTATTGCCAAGATATTGTGATCAGTTAAAATTTTGATTTTTAAAAACTTCTCAATATTAAAAAATGTTTGAAGATAAACTAGTATGTCATTCGGCGCAAAACTGTCTTTGTGTGCTTCAGCTGACATGTCTGCAGTGGCGTATCTAAGCCACTTGGGGCCCGCCCGCAAAAAAATTCGGGGGGCCCTCCTTGAAAAAAAGAACTACCACAAATTAAGGTGATCCATAACATAAAATCACTTAAGTTGCTTATATTTCCAATACACTGCTTTCAAAATGATACTAATTTGTCTCATAAATATTTGTTACACATTTGAACTATTTACAATTATTTTAATAATATGTTTATTCAAAAGTTCGATTTTTTTTACTAAAAATTCGGTGATAATATCGTCCAAATTAATATTTTATGTGTAATCAATTTCACTCAAAGCTTTATGTCGAGGTTGTGACATTGTGCTTCTCAAATACCTTTTTATCAAATTCAATTTCCAAAATGACCTATTCGATGTTGGAGAAGTAACAGGAAGTATCAAAAATAATTGTTACAGTGTATAGATGATCAAAACTGCTTATGACACATCTATTTTTTACGAATAAGGGATTTGCCAAATCTTATGTAGGTACTTGCTACATCTGAATGTTCTGACAGTATTACAGGATTACAGTCTTCAAATTAATTATTTACTAAACAGTATCATCTGGGTACTTATTTGCAAGATTTCTTGATTTAAAAATAATTTCGCCTTCATTTATTTCCACTAATGTTTTAATTCAAATCTCTTTTGTAATGTCAACAATAGAGATTTTGTCAAGTTATGTTTTTTAGATTACGTATATAGGAGGTTTTTAGATGACTACCTATTTCATATGTCAACTACATTTTTAAAGACGATTTTTTCATTTTTTTATGCACATAAGCACATATTTATGAAAATATTTTCTTTTCCTTACATTGTGGCGCGGCCGGCTCTGCGGGCCCTATTTATACGCCATTGCATGTCTGCCGAACGCTAGTGTCAGCTTCAGCACACAAAGTTCCAGTTTTACGCCTAATAACATAATCTACTATTAGTTTTAAACTTTGTTAATTTTATTAGTAAGTTTTTTTTGTTTAAAGAAGTGATCAAAGTTACTTAGCAGATTTTAACAAAATTGTTCAAATACACTGTCGCTCATCTTTCGTCTGTGCTGGCAGGTATTATATTTCAAGAAGACCATCTTTATTGTAGGGTATTTATTTAATGATGGTAGGCAGACATCATCATCCTTTAAACATTATATTTATTCCAGGTCAATGGTGGTGTTTGCATTTGCACGATCACTAGCTAGTGAAGAATCTGAATCATCATGGAACATGTAGTAATCATTTTTTTCTTTCTTGTGTGATTGAGGTGTATTATTTACATCTTTATGTTCATTTTTAAATTTTCTCACTTCTGCAAGGAACAATTCCTTTACGCGTTCTCTATTTCAATGCCAAAATCGCTTCTTTAGCTTTAGGATCCTTCAAATCATGAGTTTTTGCAAACCTCTTTTCTAAGATTTTCTTTATTGTCTGTATCAGTACGCCACAATATGTGGGATTGTCCATTTCTAATGAATGCAAGATTTTTTGTATTCTCATTATCTCAGGTAGCAGACATCCATAAAATATTTCTTTATCTCCCTCTAAGCTTCTTATACCTTCTGCTATGTGTTTTGTACAGTTGGGGTATATTCAATGAGAAACTGCAATTCAATTTCCTTAAAAACCGGCAATCCTGTTTTTTTAAGCTTTCATTCAAAGTTTCCTGAACTTTTAGAAGATCCATACTACAGTTATAGTATGAATTTCATCATTAAAATCAATTAAGAAATCGTCCGCGTCACACAAAAAACACTTTACACAATAGGTAGTAGCTCAGGTTACTTTGTCGTAAGTTTCGCATCAAAATTTCACTTTTAAAAACTCTCATTCAGACCAGATATTTTGCAAACAACCCTATATCATCGTGTTCGTAATAAAGTAGCGCTTATTTTGACATAATATTTATTTATTAAACAAATGGGTGAAAATAACTAGTATCAACATAGCTGTTTATACCTGCCAACCCAGTAGTTATGCCAGAAAAAAATAGGCAACCTAACGTTTGCATATTCTATAGGCTTCATACTTTCAGTTGGTATTAAATTTATTCGTTAAACTCATTGGTGCAATGTTTAATAGAAAAGTCATTCTTCAATCTTTAATTAATCATAGTCTTGCCAGGAATCCTTTAGACAACCTACTCGCGATATATTTTTTAATGTACTAGATTTGATATAAAATACTAGTCATCCATTAAACATATGGGTGAAGGTCGCTCCTAATTCGGATCCTGTACAAAGAGTAAAACTATTTCTTTCAAATGTATGAGAATCAATCCAATGAAGAGTCATACCTAGATAACTTGTCTTTGACGATGACCAAATATCTGCTGTCGTACACACATAATCAAGAGTTTTTAATTTTATTTTTAGATTTTCCTTATATTCTGCGCACATGTCAGCAAGTCTCTAGTTACATAATTTTTGGTGGGTTTTGTAGTTTTTGAGCTCCTTCAATTAAAGCTTTAAATGATTTATTTTCGACTATAGATATTAACAACATTCTATGAATTGTAAAATTTATAACCAACTTGTCTAAATTAATTATTATTGGTAAAGTAGTTGGAAGAGTGCTTTGTTTCAGTTTTTTCGAAGTACCTGCACTACTTTCATCAGTGTGTGTGCTGCATTTTTTCTCTTTGAAGGTTGTGGTTTGTGATTTTAGATTTTCATACTTTATCAGTAGATCACCATGTTCTTTTCTCTGAAAAAAAAGAATTACTTAATATCATTATGCATTCACACATACATAAATAAATACCCAGCTATTGGAGTTTGTTTGTACGTACTTATTGTCTACTGCAATTGTTAAGGAAGAAAACAATCAACTTTGGTAAGCAAATAAAATTAAAAATATGTTACTAACATTTATATGATTGAAAAAGATTGTATTTGCAGTTAGATTTCCTTTTAAAGTTTTTGAACATTTCTTGCAAGTAGCTGATATATTATTACTCTCACTTCCATCAGACTTTTGTATATTTTTAAAACAATGCTTCAATATCAATGGTATTGAATTGTTATCCCTGAAATAAAAAAGAAGAAAATATTATGAGAATAGAGCAAAAATAACATGTAAGAAAAATAATCAATTTTTTTGACCCACCATAATGTAAATACTTACATTTTTACAAGTTTAGTTCACACTAAGTAGATGGTTACGGAAAGTGATTTATTTTAGGTTAGGTCACTGGTTAACAAAATTTATAATCAAGTGTATAATCAACTTGCAAACAAATAGTTTAGTACGAAATTAGATAGAATACAAACACACATAGCAAGTTATCGATGATACAAAACTTATTTGTTTTCGTTATTATTTTATATCCAACAGAATGTAAAATACATATCCTGACTGAGGTAGTGATTAAAGTTCGAAATCCCACAGACATACTATAACTCTTTTTTGTCACAGATGTCACGCATGTCGTACGTCAAACGTGTTTTTTCTTAGCGGCTCGAATACCGAACAGTTCAGTTCAGTGTAGCCATAGTGAGAAAAACAAAATTTAAAATAGGTTTTTAACATGGAGGGTCAAATCTTTGTAACTGGTAGAGTCTTTTTCCACTTTCAGGAAACATAGTGTGAAAAAACGAAATTATCGGATAAAAAAAAACAATAATATAATTTTGGATAGTTGAAGTCTTGACCGATTTCACCAACGACTCTGATATCTGCCGCAAAAATCTGGCCGTGTGTGGCTAGCTATTGCTTTAGCGATGCGGAGGCGAGGATATTCTTTTTCAGTGGTGTCCTGATTATATATAAATATTTTAAAGTTGCATTATCTACACAATAAGAATAAAATGAGCATATCTGAAATTTATGGTGTCCACAATAATTTATAAAAAACAAAAACGAAATTATCGGATGAACAAAGATTAAACAATACATAATATAATTTTGGATAGTTGAAGTTAGTTAAATAGAAAGAACATATTTTTTGAGGGGCAAACCAAACGGATGCCCAATTTCAAAATATAGTAAGGGACAAAAAGAAAATTTTTCAGGAAATCAATAAAACATATTTTTCTTCAGCCGCACTCAATGATATTTGTTAATCTAATTAGATTTAATTCGGGATGATTTACCTTCATTTTTGTAATTTTAGTCAAGTCTTACAGTTCAGGTTCGGTCAGATATCTCTTCTTGACGAGTACTATTTGACGGGATTTGTTCGCGCCATTTGGTGTGTTGTCAATTACCATCACAGTTTGGCAAGGGCGATTGGAAATTAATTGATCCTCTACTCATTTGAAAACGTTTTTTTGCAATCATCGCAACGCGAGTACACTATTGCTTCTGTTCTAGTTAATTTTAATAATGTAAATATCTAGACAATATTGTTGAAATTTGCAATCATTTCAATGAATTCTAATATACTTCATTTTTTTTCAAAATATTGAATCAAATTGTGAATGTATCAATACAGTTTAAATTTTTTTGTTTCCAAGAAATTATTATAGGCACTAAATTTTTGATTCATTTCGATTTTAATTCATTTTGATTCATTTTATTCTTATTATGTAATGCAATTTTACGGATACTTATCCTCTACAGTACCGCCAGGGGGTCTACACTTCTAAGAAAAAATTGCGTCAATAATGATATGCTGGGGAATTTAGATGGCGCTATAAACAACAAAACAACGACAGAACGCTGTAATAAAGTTGACATTAGTTGGTTTGAGTCCGAAATTAAATAGGTTTGAGGCAAAGATAAAGTTACCGGGAAATTCAAATTTAAAAATTATTATTTCAAATGGAATTTTAAATTAATA